>VMDO01003159.1:0-12513 GCA_007922755.1 Pedetes capensis
GATTCATCAATAGTGATTACTAAAATCAAAGAAAATTTTTAAGAAAATATTGAAGCTGAACAACATTACTTAGAAAAGATATAGTAACTATTTTAGAAAAATATAATTTCAATCAAAAAATCCCACAATATAAATAAGCCAGAATTAATTACCTGGTTTTTATACTTGGCTTTGTTTTAAAACAAGCCAGTATACAAACCACACATGCTTTGTATATATTATTATTCCCTAAAAAACGAACTTTTATGTGACCTAAATTTGGCAACTCATTAAGATCCTAACCTAATTATCTGATTGTTACATTTTAGAATTCACAAACTCCACTTACCACATATTTTACAGCACTTATAAACTGGTTGTGGAAAAGGAGATGCTGAGTTTCATCTTCTGGATTTGAAGCTGTATAAAGCATTCCACAAACATTACAGGACACTGCTCCAAATCTTTTTTGTCCTGCATCCTATTTATGAAAGACAAACAAAAGTTTATTTCTTCCCAAAACAATTATTCAAGAATGTAGCTGGGCACCATAGCACATACCTGTAATCCCAGCTACTTGGGAGGCTGAGGCAGGAGGATTCCAAGTTTGAGGCCAGAGGCAGCCTGAATAACTTACTGAGTCCCTGTCTCAAAAGAAAAATGTAATAAATAAGTAAAAATCTAAAAACTAAAAATAAGCCTCTAAGACTATAATATGAACATAAAGTGAGAACTGCTTAATCTATAATGTTAAAATCTACTGCTTAATCTATAATGTTAACTGCTTAATCTATAATGTTAATCTATAATGAAGATGTTGTCTGAAATGTGTGCAATTTTAAGGAATGTTTCCATTTTAGTAAATTGATTATTCATTCCATAGCATACAAGAATTTAAGGGAACTGAGAAACATCTTTAAAACTACAAATTTAGTCCAAAAGCCCCCAACAGCAAAAACTCTACAAAGGAGAACCACTACATATTTCATATTTATAATAATTACATTGCTAGAGTCTAGAGGAAAGAGTATTTTATAAATTTTTTTTTCTAGTACTGAGGGTTGAACCCAAGCCCTTGCACACCCTAAGCAAGTGCTCTACACTGCACTCCTAGTCCCTTTTTTATTTTTAATTTTGAGACAGAACCTCACTAAATTGCACAGGCTGCCTCTGGCCTCAAACTCACAAACCTCCTGCCTTAATTTCCTGAGTCACTGGGACTACAGGCATGCACCACAGTACCTAATATAGACTCTATTTTTCTAATGTCTTAAAAATCTGTTCTCTTAGCCCAGTATGGTAACGCACACCTGTAAATACAGCACTCAGTAAGATGAGGTAGAAGGAACATGAGTTCAAGGCCAGTCTGGGCTAGACAGTGAGCCTTAGAGTAAAAACATCTACCAGGACTCGAGAGGCAGGAGGATTCCAACTTTGAGGCCAGAGGCAACCAGCATAACTTAGGGAGACCCTAACTCAAAATAAAACAAAAAATAAATGGGCTAGGGACGTAGCCTGTGGCAGAACACTTGCAAAAGTATGTGCAAGGCTCTTGGGGCAACCCCCAAATATTGGAAGAAAAGAACTATATTCTCTTTATTAGTTTCCTAGATGGTTTGAAGCAATTAAAAAGAATTTTGTGGGGGAAGGAGGAGTACTTTGGAGTTGAACTCAGGTCCTTGCACATACTTTGCAAGTGCTCTACCACTGGGCAATACCCCTCACCCATTTTTTATTTTATCTTGTATTTTTATTTTTGAGACACGGTCTTGCTAAGCTATACAGGCCACCTCTGGCCTCAAGCTTGCAATCCTGCAGCCTCAGCCTCTCAAGTACCTGGGATTATAGGCATGGGCCACCATGCCTTGCTAAAAAGAATATTTTTATGTCAACAAAAATTAATAAAAGGTAATTTTTGTTATCTTTATATTAAATAAGCATGCGAGGCTACTATCACCTATCCTCTAGTAATTTACATATCTGCCATACAACAATAATTGTTTTACCAAGTGTTTTCTATTCTTGTCCTTATTCAACAAGAAAATTTTAAGAATAAAACTTTAAGAATAAATTAAAATGGTATTTTTTTTTTACTCTTTCTGCTCTGTAACTGTACAACTTGGATTAAACTATTGAAAAGAATAGGGTCTTAGGTAACAGTATCTCTAGTGTCTTATAACTAGACTCAAACAGCAAAGAGAAATCAAATGGGAACTAAATGATTGTGCATAAAACTAAAGGGAAGTTCATTCAAAATATTGGCAAAATTACCTGAAATTTATTTCAGGTAGGTTTTTTCCAATTAAAAAAAAACCTTGTAGCTATGGTAAAATATACATAAAATTTATCATCTAAACCATTTTAAGTGTACAGTTTGGTAGTGTTTAAGTACACTCACATTGTTGAGCAATTAATCTCTAGGACTCTTTTCTTGTTGCAAAACTGAAACTCTATACTGATTTAAACAACAAATCCTCAATTTCCCATCCCTCCCAGACATTCTACTTTCTGTGAATTTGACTATTCCAAGCACCTCACATAAGTAAAATCACACAATATTTGTCCTTTTTGTGACTGACTTCACTCAATATAATGTTCAAGGTTTATCCATGTTATAGCAAATGTTAGAATTTCTTTTCTTTATAAGGCTGAATAAATATTCCATTGTATGTATACTACATTTTGTTTATACATTCATCTATCAATAGATACTTAATACTTGGCTTATTTCCCCTTCTTGGCTATTGTGAGTAACAAATATCGATGTACAAGTATCTCATTTTTTTCTTTGTTCTTTGCAAAGGGTTGAAGAAGGGTTGAACACAGGACCTCATGCATGCTTTTCACAAACACACTACCAATGAGCTGCACCTCCAGCCCATTTTTTACTTTTTCTTTTGAGAAAGGTCTCACTAAGTTACACAGAATGCCTCTGGCCTCAAACTTGTAGTACTCCTGCTTCCAACTGAGTCACTGGGATTATAAACCTGGGCCACCATCCCCAGCTACAAATATCTCTTTGAGCAGTTTTCATAGTAATGAGAACATGATTATATCTCAGTTACCTCATAGATTAATGGGAATTAGTAACAGTATCCATCTCATACTTTTTCTATAAGACTTAACTTAGTAAATGTGAGTACAACACACATATACCAATGCACGAAAAAATTAAAACCTGCTGGGCATGGTAGTGCATGACTGTAATACTAGCACTTGGGAGGCTGAGACAGGAGGATTGAGAGTCCATAGCCAGATTAGGCTACATAGCAAGACTGTGTTTCAAAAAAAAAAAAAAAAAAAAAAAGTTACAGATGAGATAGATGATAGATCCATATAAAATAGAGACAGAACAAAAAGAATGCACATGCACGCAAGTAAGCAAGCACGCATGCGTGCTGCTGTTATCATTAATAACATAATCTTAAACTTTTCTGTTGTTGTTTTTGAGTCAAGGTCTCACTCCCAGGCTGGCCTGGAACCTGTGATCCTCTTTACCTCTGCTTCCCAAATGCTAGCATTACAGGCACGCTAGCATCTGGCCATCTTCAACTACTAACCAACATTATCCAAAAGAACTGTACTTCATAATGTAATTTTAAACTTTCTAGTACCTATGTTAGATGAAATTAATTTTAATAGCAGTTTAACAAATCATCTGAAAAACGGTAATTCTAACATGGATTCAGTATTTTTAAAAAACCTTATAGTGAGATATTTTACATTTTTGTACTATTCTTTGAAAGGTGCAATTTTTACACTCACAACATTATCTCAATTCTGATAAGTCACATCTCAAGCCTTTAGCAGCTACATATGACTACCATATTGGACAGTATGGTCCTAGATTCGTTGTTTAATCCTGATTCACTATCATAGTGCTTTGACAACAGAATTATACCATCTAAGAGATTTCTAGACAATTCTTTTTTTTTTTTTTTTTTTTTTTTTTTTTTTTTTTTTTCTTTTTTTTTTTTCTTTTTTGCGGTACTGGGGGTTGACCCAGGGCCTCTCGCTTACATGCTTTGCTGCGCTGCACCCCTAGCCTTTTTTTTGAGACAGGGTCTCACTAAGTTACATAGACTGCCTCTGGTCTCGAACCTGCGATCCTCCTGCCTCCACCTCCCAAGCTGCTGGGATTACAGGCATGCGCCAATACGCCTGCTCAGATTTCTAGACAATTCTTACAAAGTTATTCGCTGATATTAAAGTTATAATCCATCATCCGGTCTCAAAAAAAATCCTTTGGTTATGTTGATCATAACTACATTGTTGTTGTTAGGTGTCACAGAGTCAGGTCCAACTCATAGTGGACCACTATGTACAACAAAAAGAAACACTCCCCAAAATGACACTGTACACTGTCTGGCACTATGTCAGTGCTTCTCTGCTATTCATAGGGTTTTTGATGGCTGATTGTTTCAGGAATGAGCTACTAGGTTCTGCTCTCATTTTTGTAGTCCTAGGGATCCAATCTAGGGCCTCAGAGACCACAGAGCAGCACTCTATCAACTGGACTAATAAACTTCCTATTATTTTGGGTCTCTTCTTTTTTTACATATTGTCCTCAGTTATTTAAATTAGGTTTGTGATCAATCAAAATATCTCCCTCTCTTTTCCACCTTTCCACCAACCTACAGAGTACTTACATTCTATTCTAAATTAACTATTGGTTTAATCTTCCTGTAAAATCCAACTTTGAAACTACAATGTATACTATAATAGATTTAGTCACTTTATTAAGCTACCTGTTAATATTTGTCAACTACTGAAAGATGGTAGCCACCAAATGACACAGTAACAGATGTGAGATACAGTATCATAATTTATTATAAATAAAACTAAGTACGGAAAATGAATTATTATTGTCACAGGTAGACTATTTTAGGAAGAAGAGATTGTAATAATACTAGGAATATTTTCCATAATGAAGTTTTTGGTTTTTTTTTTTTTTTTTTTTGGGGGGGGGTTGGTATACTTAGGAGTTGAACCCAGGGTTCACATACTTTGCAAGTGCACTATAATTGGGTTGCACCCTCAGCCCAGTTTTTTATTTTGAGTCAGGATTTCACTAAGTTATGCAAGCTGCCTCTGGCTCAAATTTGTGACCCTCTTGCCTCCAACTCACTGGGGTAACAGGCCTGCGCCACCAAACCCAGCCATAATGAAGATTTATGACAAAAATAATCTTTGCCAAAAAGAAAAAATTTATTAACACCTCTCATAAATACGATGTTTTTAACAACATTTCACCAAAGAGGTTACAGTGTGTACTTACTATGACCAACTGTTTTTCATCAGCTTTTTCTGCTTCTTTTAATTTCAAGTCCCTTGGAATTGTTATCTCTAAATGGGAACTGAACTTAGGCCAGGAATGATTTGGTGGTATCTCCCTTAAAAAAAAGAAAAGAAAAAAGAAACTATTAAATGGTATCGATCCATATCACTTCATATTGCTGAAAAGAAAAAGAAAACTCTACACAACTGTGACAAATTTCAACCTCATGGGTGAAAAGATAACCTTTTACAAATCAAGGGAAAAGTGTCAGGTAAGAGGCCGAAAACCTGTAAACTCTAGCAGACCTTTATTGTGGAGAAGCTGCCAGGACTGTCTCTAACAAAAGAGCAGCAGTCAGGACAGGAAGGGGCAAGGCTTTCATGGGCTCTAGATGGGAGGGAGAAGGGATGATTGCCATGTCACATCAAGATAGGTAGGAAGAGGGTATCTGGAAGATTCTGATAGGCTGGAAGAGGGAAAAGAAAGTAGTCATCAGTTGCTGGGCCCAGGGGCAAATTTTGAGTTAGGTTTTGGTAGGCTTTTTTGGCGGGCTTTTCAAGGACTTGGGCATAATGGGTAGAAGACAGCACCACCTTATAGGAAGGTGTCATTTTTTAACAGGTCTTGCCTAACAAAAGGATCAGCTACATAACTCAGTAGTAAAGCGCATGCACAAGGCTCTGGATTCAATGACTAGCACCAGGGGGAAAAACATAAATAAGCCAAGATTTGGAATCAATTTAGGTATCTATCATCAGTGGATGAACAGATTAAGAAAATGTGATCCATGTACACAACTGAGTATTATTCAGCCATAAAAAATAATGTAATTCTGTTATTTGCAGCAAAATGGATGAGTGTGGAAGACATTAAGTAAAATATGTCAGGTACAGAAGGACAAATATTATATGATCTCATTACATGTGGCAGCTAAAACAGCTGATCTCACAGAAGTATAAAGTATAATTAATAGTGGTTAGCAAAAGCTAGGAAGGGAAAAGGGAGAGATAGGTAAAGAATGGTTAACAAGTACAGGGGTACAGGTAGATTGGAGGAATAACTTATTTTATAGTACATACAGCAACTGTAGTTGACAACTATGTATTTCAAAATAGCTAGTAGAGGATTTCCCATGTTCCCAACAATAAGAAATGATAAATGCTAGAGGTGATGAATATACCAATTACCCTGATTTGATCATTATACCTTGTATATATGTATCAAAAGATCACACTGTACTCCATAAATATGTGTCATTTAAAAATTTTTTAAACAAAATGGAAAACTACTAACTTTTAATAAACAAAACTGAAACACCACCAGGTATAGTGGCACATGCCTGTAATCCCAACAACTCAAGAGGCAGAGACAGGGGATCATGAGTTCAAGGCCAGAGGCAGCCTGTATAACTTAGCGCCTAACTCAAAATTAAAAAAACAAAAACAAAAACAAAAAACCAGGCTGAGGGTGCAACCCAATGGTAAAGCACTTGCAAGTAATGTGCAAGGCCCCAAGTTCAATCTCCAAGTACTGAAAGAAAAAAAAGGGGGGGGGGGTTTATGTAAAAAGACAACAAAAAGCTTTTTCACTTACTTAAAACATGCTTACATGTTGATAACATACAGTATTTCTAGGAATGTGGGGAAAGAAACATTTTGAAATCCTGTTGCTGCCAGTATAACCAGAGCAGCCATTTTCGAAAGAAAGCAGGCAACAAGATAAACCCAACAGCTAGAAATTTTATCCTAGAAATAGTCACACAAGCAGGCAAAGGCATATGTATCTATTGTTGAATCTTTTTTTTCAAAATAGGAATAAACTAGAAAAAACCAGAATGTCCATAAAGAAAAGAACAGTTAAATAAATGAAGGAACATGTACATAATGAAACTGAATGTAAAATTTAAAAGAATGAATAGAATTTGTGAGGAAATGATGGTTACTAGCTAACTTTTTTAGGAAAAAATCCCCTAAACTAAAAACTTTTTTAAGTGTAAAGTACTCAAGTTCTCAAATGTATACCTAAATTAAACATATCTTACCTGTTATCACTGTTCTTAGATGTTTGGTTATTAAGTATAATGTGTTGTTTGGGAGTTGGACCTGTAATCAAGAAAATGGGTTATATAGTAACCTTTATAAAAGGCCTCTATTTTAATGGTTGAAATCATTCTTCATAAAGTATTTAGTGTATGGAAGTTTTTTTTCTTTATTTTAAATAAACACAAGTTGATAAAGTGAGAACTTCTTAGAAAAGGCCAAAAAAGTGAGAACTCTTAAAAAAGGCCAAAAATGCCAGGCACGGTGGTGCATGCCTGTAATCCAGCGGCTCAGGAGATAGAGGCAGGAGGATCTGAAGTTCGAGGCCAGAGGCAGTCTGCGAAATTTAGCGAGACCCTGTCTCAAAAAGTAAAAAATGGGCTGAGGGTACAGCTCAGTGGTCCAGCACTTGCAGAGCATGCAAGCCCGAGGCCCTGGATCCAACCCCCAGTACCTCAAAAAAAAAAAAAAAAAAGGCTGAAAACCTGTCCCTTAGTCAGTCTATGGAGGTGCAGAGATCTACTAGTAGATTAACAGATTATCTCTTATTTTACCAATAATTACTTGAGCTGAACAAGAAAGGAAATTGTTTCAGGGCCTGCATAATTATATAAATTCTAGATGGAAATAAAACATTTCCTTGTTAAAAAATGTATGGCCTTTGGAATTTCAGTCATATAAATAATTAAATGGAATAAATGCTTTCTTTTCTAATAAATGTATTTGTCATTTATATGATACTCTTCCCCTACTAAAAGAAAAAGTTAAAATGACAGGTAATGGCAAAGATTATTTAACTTCAGCATTTTGCTCTAAGTATACCTTTTCTTTAGCAGAGAGAAATAACAGAATTCAAGATTTCTCTATCCTCTGGCACTTCAACTAAATGAGAAATCCCTATCCAACAGTTCAAATAATATATTGTAAAAACATCTCCACAAGTTTACAAAAATAAAGTTTTTGTACAGTATATATGGAAACTTTGCAGCATTACTAAGTCTTTAATTCAGAGACAGACTCAATAGAATGGAAAACTGAGTTACTGAGAGTTAAAGATAAAAACCTGAAAGAGCAAAACACAAATAGTAAAGTCTGAGGGACTTATCAGCTGATACCACCAACTTCAGCAATTCATTAAGTAACATTTCTCCAGAGAATAAGGCACAAACAAAATAAGAGATGTAAAAATATGGGACTGGGAGTTTAGCTCAGTTGGTAGAGTGCTTGTTTAGCATGCACTGGGTTTGATCCCCAGCACTGAGGGAAAAAAGAGAGAGAGAGAGATGTAAAAACATAAAAACTTTTGGTAGGAATTCAAAAGCTAGTATTTAAGAATTTAAACAAACCAATCAACAGAAGCAATTCTCCTGAAAGAATAGGTGACAATGAGGATAATCACAAATTTGAAAAATGTAGCAGTGGCTAACAGGCCTATTTGGTATAACAGTTTCCAGTAACGATAATAAAAATGGCGCTGAACACTGTGAAATTTAAATATTTTCAAAGTATTACCTGGAAATTTACTCTCCTCTGTATCAATTCTTGCTTGGCTGAGCTGAGTTGAAACGATAAGGGTGTTTTCTCCTGGACTGTTTTCCAGCTTGGATTCCAAACATAAGCTGAAATTCTGAACACACGTATTTCAAGATTTTTATGTCAACCTCTCAGTTAATTTCAGCACACTAAGAAAATTTAAGATAATACTTTATAATTGGAGTAATTTATACAGGCATGCCTTAGAAGTCTGTCCATGGTCCTGCCACAAGCTATTCTCTCAGCCTCAGTTCCCATTACTCTCTTTCATGCTAAACTTAAAACTTACCACTCCCAAAGATACAATTCCATGGGTGCTTGGCTCTATACTTTTTCTCAGAGTTCCATGCCTGGATTGTACCATCCAGTGTAGTAGTCACTGCCACATCTGACTACTGGGCACATGAAATGTGGTTAGTGGGATCCTGGGGGAGAGGAGGTGGTTGAGATAGGGTCTCAGCATGTAGCCCAAGCTGGCCTCAAACTCTCAATCCTCCTGCCTTGGTCTCCCAAAAGCTAGGATTACAGGTGTGCACCACCACACCCTGCTCTGGTTAGTATGATTGGAGATGTGCTATAAACGAAAATCACAAGTTGCATTTTGAAAACATAAGCATACACAAAGACTAAAATACACCATTAATAATTTTAAAAATTGTATGTTAAAATGATAGTATCTTATATGACAGGCTAGTTAAAATACTAATTTTACTTGTTTCTTTTTGTTCCATTAATACAGTTACTAGGTAATTTTAAATTATCTATTTGGCTTACATTATTTTTCTACAAAGACACGCCTGATCTAAGATAACTTTCCCCTATAAAAATTTAACTCATTACTCAAAAATAACCTCTTCCGTGAGGCCCTCCCCAGCTTTTCATAATTTCCCTTTATTTTATTTACATCTCATTACTCTTATCACTTCCTATTTGGAATAAGTTGTTTGACTCATCAATAACTCTAAAATACAAGGATTATATTTATCTTTTTGTTCCCAAGAGCCTCTAATTCAGAACATTATCAAAGAAAATATTCAATTAGTTACTAAGAAAATACTCCAAATTCCATCAATACTATCTCATGGAAATGGAAATAAGAGGGAAATTTTTGTGTGTGTACGTATGATTGTTGCAATGAACATGTAACATTACTTTCGAGCATATTTTTGAAGAAAATGAACATTTAAAAACGTAAAAACTAAAAAAAGAATATATAGGTCATGAAAGTAGAAAGAGCTTATGTAGGGAAAGAAAATGGACTAAATAGGAGGAGTAAGGGGCAAGAGGAGGGTAATGGGAGAAAGGAAATATCACATATTTTGCCCTTAAGACAAAATTGGGATGTGTATGTATAGATAAACACATAAAAAAGACATGCAAGTAGAAGGGAAACCACTGGTGGGGAGGGAGGAGTTAGGGAATGGGAGTTATGAGAGGGTAATGGGAGAAGTGAACATGAACAATGTCCAATGATATGCATGCATGGAAATGTCATAAGGAGACCCATTATGTTGTATACTAAAAAATTACTAATAAAATAAGGTTACTAAGGAAAATAAAAGGGGGGTAGGATGTACAGCTCAGTGACAGAGCACTGCTAGCATGTGCAAAGCCCTGGGTTCAATCCCCAAGTATTTTTAAAAAAGAAAAGAAAATGGCTTCCATTTCTATTTATGTACTTACTTTTGTTCATTTTGTCAATCTGGGTTATAGATACATGAGAATAATGTTCAAATCTGCTGTATTATGAATCAAAGAATATTCGAAACTTTCAAAATATACAATTTTTAACAGCAACAAATTTCTAGGACTGTTTCTTATAATCAATAACAGCATAAACCCAAAGCACTTTTCAATTTAAAGGGCCAAAATAGTGTGATCTAAGTAAACACCTCTAATCCAGTACAGTTTAGTCTAAAGGAATAGATTCAATTTCTTATCCTTCTTCATTAATTGTATGACGTTCTGAACTTTTGAGTTTATGCAGCAAAGAGTTAGAGCAGCGCTCTCCCACCTTTTTGGCACCACGGACCAGTTTCAGGGAAGAAAGTTTTTCCATGGACTAGAGGTGGAGTTTAGGCAGTAATTAGAGCAATTAGGAGCAGCTATAAAAAATGCAGATGCTCTTTCACTCATCCACCACTCACTTCTTGCTGTGGGTCAGAGTTTCTAAGAGTTATACTATTCTGCAGCCCAGGGACTGGAGACCCCCGAGTCAGCAGATAAACTTATCAGCTATACCTGGAAACATAATCCTAAATAAAAAGCCACTCTGTCACTGCAAGTGGCCACAACTTTTTTTTTATCCCTTTGGTGCTGGAAACCCAGGACATCATGCATGCTATACAGGGGCATTATTACACTTAGCTACATCCTAAGCCCCTCAACTTATTACTTCACTACTACTCACTACTTCTAATTACTACCACTATTTGTTAAAATCTTCTTGTGTACTCATCTTTTATTTGATACTTTCATTGCCATTTGTATAGAAAATAAAGTCTAAATGGTGCATTCACTTTGATTTTCAACCCACAAGAATATTACACACTTATTTTCATGGCTTCTGGCAAAAAGCCCAGACTCCTAATTCACTCAAATTTGCTCATAGACCAAATGTCTCTAATGAGAACTTTAAATCATTCTCAAAATTTGAGGGTGAATTTTTTCTCTATTCACAATGACTTTTTTGCTCAAATGATTTTTCCAACATTCAGAGTACACTGCTGTGCAAAGAATGCTGGGCTGAGAATTAAATCATCTGGATTCTAGTCCTACAGGTGCCACCAAACTTGTGACCTAAATCACATTCTGCTCTGAGTTTACTTACTACTAAATTAAATAATTTGTTGCTGTTAGAGGCCATCTAGTCATGTCCCACTCATAGTGACCCTCATAGGGTTTTCAATGGATGACTGTTTCAGGATTGCCTCAGGAGTGGATTGCCATGTCCTTCTCCCATTTTTGAGGTGCAAGGGAATTGAACATGGGACCTTAGAGACTGCAGACTTGTGCTCTACCAACTGAGCTAAATCCCAGCCGAAAATTAAATAACTAATGAGTTTAAATTAGTGAGATTTTTCCATTTGTATTACATAACTCCAGAACTCTATGAATATAACATTTCTGCTCATT
Source organism: Pedetes capensis (assembly GCA_007922755.1). NCBI lineage: Eukaryota > Metazoa > Chordata > Mammalia > Rodentia > Pedetidae > Pedetes > Pedetes capensis. The sequence continues at coordinate 11,965 of VMDO01003159.1, forward strand.
GGTTTTATACATTGGCATTCCACACCCAATTTATTTCAGAAAGAAAAGAGCTCAGTTGCTTTTATAAAGTTTAACACCATTAAGGTAATCACTAAAGTTTCTTCCAGATATAAGGCTCTGGTTTTCAATTATTTTCACCATTTTAAAAATTCTTGCCAGGCACAATAGTTCACGCCTATAATCCCAACAACTCAGGAGTCGGAGGCAGGAGGATGACAAGTTCAAGGCCAGAGGCAGCCTGTATAACTTAGGGTGACCCTGTCTCAAAATAAGAGTGAAAAATGGGCTGAGGAACAGGGCATGGTGGCCCAATCCTGTAATCCCAGCGACTCAGGAGGCAGAGGCAGGAGGATCGCAAGTTTGAGACCAGAGGCAGTCTGTGTAATTTAGCAAGACACCGTCTCAACAAGTAAAAAAAATGGGCTGGGGGTGCAGCTCAGTGATACAGCACTCTCAAAGGATGTGAGCGGCCCTGGGTTCAAACCCCAAGAACCACAATAAAATTAAATTAAATTAAATTAAATTTCTTTGGTTAGGGATGTGATTCAG
>VMDO01003159.1:12613-149554 GCA_007922755.1 Pedetes capensis
AAAAAAAAAAAAAAAAAAAAAAAAAAAAAAAAAAAAAAAAAAAAAAAAAAAAAAAAGAAAGAAAGAAAGAAAGAAAAAGAAAAAGAAAGAGAGACCACACCAAACAAGAACAAAAACAACAACAACAAAAAATCAAGACCTTTAAAAATTTCTGGCCACTACAATTTTGTTAGGCTTAAGACTGAATTACTTATACCTGTTAGACAGTTTATTTGCCAACTATTCAGAGTGGGCATACAAATCAAACCAAAAGTCATCCTTTTAAAGATGTTTTAACTCTTAAATTTCATAAGGTGGAATAAAAATTTGCTTTAACCCAGTTGAAATTACTTTTAACAAGGTGATCCAAACTGGGCACAAGGTGAGGTACTAGATTTTAATCACTAAGTGTTTTCTGTGGTTATTATTAGTAGAAAAAGGAAGCAAGTGGTGTGTTAAGTTTAAAAGAAAAGCTGGAATTCAACATGTTTATGCTTCCATAAAATAAAAATGAAGGGTAAAAATGAGAAAACACGAGAAGCATCCATAATAAATGTGAAACATCTAGAGCCATTACTAAGTTCTATCACTACAAGATTAATAATTTTATGACTTAATTCTTAAGCTAAAACACGTTGCAAACACTTATTACAAAGTACTCAGGTGCCCAGTCTACTGTGCATATGAAAATTGATTACCTTTTCTGGTGTTGATTCAAAAGAATGTTTCATCTGATTATCCAATGGTGGGTCAGAAGAAGGTTTTATCTGATTATCCATATCACAATTCTCGGGAGCCCTTATTGTAGTTTTATTAATTTCAATTGTAATATCATTAATTTTAACTTCTTCAGACTTAATTTCTTTCATTTTTTCCTGTTGACAAGTTATATTTTTATCATGTGGTTTTGTTTCCAAAAATGTACTTTGAGTCACTGGATGGTGCATTTCTAAAACTGGTGGTGAAAAACTGGTTCGTAATAAACCCAATTTAGGAGAAACTTGAGAGTCCAACTTATTTTGCTGCACAGAGTTAAATTTTGAAAGTTTAATTTTAGTCCAGTTGGAGTTCTTCTTAACTGAATTGTTTATTCCATTTAGTATACACTTCACAGGCTTTGTTTTTCTACTGGGGAAGAAACGATTACATTGTACATCATGATTTGTTTCCTTCTGATGAAGTATTTGGCTTTGAACATCAGTCTCTTCCAATTTTATTTCTGTAGGCCTCTCCTCCTTTACATTTTCCATTTGTGATGATTCCTTTTTCACCTCTACAGTATCTGACTCAATTTCACCAGCAATTTCTTCACAGAGCTGGAGAATGCTACCTCGTTTGCTCTTTCCTGCTTGCTCCATGTCATTATCTATACTTTGTTCAGGCACTGATGGCTGTGGACTTTTTTGGGATTTTGTACTAGTATTCACTTGTGTATGAACTGCCTTCTTAAGCTCATTCTTTTTAGAGACCACTGATGTAACCACTTTTGATCTTTTTATCTCAGAAGTTACAGGCACAGGTTTTGTTTCTTCTTTTCTAATAGTCTTTTGAAGACATTTTTCAGATCCTTGTATGCACTGAGAACTACAAGTGTAAGCTGTCTGATGCTCTACTTTGCGTTTTTTTCCTTTGGGGGGATTTATTACTTCACTAGTCACTGAATTTTCATCTTCTTTACAATCAGACTTTATTTCCTGTACCTTTCTTTTCACATGTTTTTGACTTATTTTAATTTTATTAGACTTACTCTGAGTATTGTTACGGTGTTCTTTTCTTGTTGTTGGCAAACTCTGTTTAAATGCTTGAACTTGACTTTGAATCTCTCTACTGCGCAAAGACCTTATTGAACACTCTGATAACTGTTGGAGTCTTTGTGATCTCCGGTTAAGCTGCTCATTTGCTTTAGGGTTTTCATGTACTAATTTTTTCTGACATAATTTCTTCTTTTTTTCTTGTTGTGAATGTCCCTTCAAAATTATATTTTTATTAACAGATTTAGTAGCTTTTTTATCACTGGATAATGACTTTCCTGACCTTGTATTCATGCGTGTTCCCAATTCAGGCTGATTTATTTTATTTTCACTGGGAGATTTAACCAGTGATTTTACATCTTCCTTCGGACCTGATTTTTCTGCTACATTGTTTTGAGAATCTTGACTTTCTATTTCTAAATTCTTAGCTTCACTTTCTCTAATAACTTTTGAGGAATTTTCTTTTGATTTCTCCTGAATAGACATTATTCCTGAGTAAAGTCTTCCTTTTCTGAGTAGTTTTTGAGAGAATTGTTTGCGCCCTGGTAGGTGCAAATGCTGAATATCTAGTATTATCACTGAGGAGTAGGTCTTAAAAATCAACTTATGCTGACAGACATTTTTCAACAAAAATACTAGTTTGTTTCAAGTAAGGTTTCTGTCTGTCATTCCTAGGACACAAGAAAAGCTGGCATGAATGTTGAAAGGTATTTGTTTTATGCTAGACAAGGCAATAGAAATCTGAAGAAAAGTGATTCTAATTTGATATTCTTAGAAGTTTTTGTTTAATGGAAAGAAACTTAATTCACATTGAATCTGTCTTGTTAATTTTTCAATTAATTTTAGTTTCAGGGCTAGCCCTATTACTGGAGGAGTTATTTATCACTGACCTGTCTGTTTTGAAAAGATTTTTGAAAATGTTTTTCTTCTGAAGTCGACAGTTACTGGACTTTGATTCATTTGAAACATGTCTTACAGCTAGCACGTTTATGTCCTTATTTGCTGAGTCGGTTGGTTTGCAGTTTTTATTCAACCTCCTTCGTTTAATAAAGTACTCTAATATTGATTTCCTTTTGTGCTGCCATTTCTGAAAGATTAAAAAATAAAAATTAAATTTTGTACAATTCATGAAATAAAGCAATACAAATACTATGCAGAAATAATTTAAATAAAATCTAACCCCTCCTTTTAAAACATTTAGACTGGATACTTAAGATTCAATCCACTCCCAAAACAATATGCCACTGAAAACCCTATGAACAGCAGAGAAGCAATAACAACAGTGTTGCACATGGCAAAGGGAAGGGGGGTGTTTCGTTCTGTTGTACTTAGGGTCGCTATGAGTCAGACCCGACTCAATGGCACCTAACAACAGCTACACTACAGATTAACAGAATGACATATCCCAAATATATATTACAATCAATAACTTGCTTATAAAAACATAGAATAAGCCCAGCATAGTCGCACAGGCAAGTAATCCCAGCACATGGGAAGCTGAAGCAGGAGGACTGCAAGTTCATGGCCTGCCTGGTCTACAAAGTTCAAGTCCAGCACGAGGTACAGAGGGGAGGGGTGGGGAGGGGAGGGAGAAAGGGAGAAAGGAAGGAAGGAAGGAAGGAAGTAGGTAGGTAAATAAGTAAGTTAAAATCAATTTATTCCTTGAAGTTTACTTACAGTCCTTTTCCCACAAGATAGAATTGATGTTTCAGCCACCATAACTCATGAAAATCTGGTAAGACCATTCCTTATAACCTGTTCTTAACACATTACACAGCACCTAAAAGAAAAAGCATTTTTAAAGTTTTGGGGGAAAAAAAAAAAGATGGAACTAGCCATTGACTTCTCATCAATCAAAAATAACACTTTATAATTCTACCCTATCCTGATTAGTATTACTTTTTCAAGAGTTCATTTCACACATAGCACTTAATTTTAGTATTTCTACCTAGAAGTGGCCTGCAGCCATACCACTGTGGTGTCCAATGCCATCAGATCTCAGAAGCTAAGCAGGGTCAGACCTAGTTAGTAAGTACTTAGATGGGAGACTGCCTGGGAATATCACGTGCTCTGGGCTTGGGAGAAGGACCTGGCAACCCCCTCCCAAAAGACAATAAGCCACTGAAAACCCTATGAATAGCACAGAAGCATTAACAATACTGTTTCCCCTATTGTACGTAGGGTCGCTATGAGTCGGACACCAACTCTATTGTACCTAACAACAACCCAGAAGTAAACTATAGTACATGTACCCAGTAGAATAACATATACTATCTATTTTATGCTGTGGGAAAAAAGTTCTAAACTCCAAAAACAATTCTGCATAAGCATAATTAAATTGATTAAACTGGAAAGCAAAATCCTATTGGAAGAAAAATAATACAATTATATATGTAGAAAAGAAAATGACACACAGTTAAAAAGCAGATTTAATCACAAACATGTACCTCTAGTCTCATCAGCAACCCACTTTGAAAAGAAAGAAAAAAAAAGCACCAAAACCAGGTGGGCATGGTGGCACACACCTGTACCCCTAGCATTCACGAGGGAGAGGCAGGAAGATTGTGAATACAAGGCCAACCTGGACTACAAGGTGAACTCCAGACCAGCTTGGACTACACAGCAAAACCCTGTCTCAGGAAAACAAAAAAACAGCCGGGCATGGTGGTTCACACCTGTAATGCCAGCAACTCTGAAGGTGGAGGCAGGAGGATCACAGGTTTGAAACCAGAGGCAACTTCCTTAACTTAGCAAGACCCTGTCTCAACATAAAAAAAATGGGCTGGGGGTACAGCCTAGTGGTAGAGCACCTGCATAAGTACCTAGAAGTGAAACAAAGGGTCCTTGGTCTGGGGGCTCAGTAGGTATAGCTGAGGGTAGAAGTATCATATTGATGACAAATAATCGAAGTACAGATACTGATTGCTAAAATATACTTCCTTCTATCCATGGCCCTCTTTGCTTATTCAAAGGTAAGCTCATACAAGATAGCAGCCAAGCCTATATCTTATGGAAAAGAGACAGATCAAATAATCACCACAATCTCAAGGAAACCTTTTGTTTGTTGAGACAGTCTCACTCTGTACCTGAGGGTGGCCTAGGACTGGCCATGTCACCCAGGCTACCCTCAAACTCATAGCAATCTTCCTGCCCCAGCCTCCCAAGTGCTGGGAATGCAGTCACGTGGCACCACACCCAGCACAAAGAACATCTTTGCATGGGAAAAAAAAATTAGGAAAAAAAAATCTTTGAAGAAATAAACTATACAGAGGCAAAAACTAAAAAGAAATTAATTCATCTATGATATAAAATTCAAGAATATTCACAGTACAAGACAGAATTATTGAAAGTGTCAATAAAAGCATTACAAAGTAAAGGGTAAGGAAATCTAAAAAGTATATCAAAAAGACTATTGAAGCCAGGAGCTGTGGTGTACACCTGTAATCTCAGAGACTCAGGAGGCTGAGGCAAGAGGATTGCAAGTTTGAAGCCAAGGGCAGTCTGCACAACTTAGTGTGACCTTGTCTCAAAATTAAAAAAAAGGAGGGGGGGCGTGCAGTCAGTGGTGGAGCACTTTTGTAAAACGTACAAGGCCCTGGACTGAACTCCTTAGTCCTGCATGTATACACACAAAGACACCAAATAAATAAATAAATAAATAAACAAGAAGAAAGAAAAAACTATTGAAATTGCAAATAGGAGAAAAGATAAGAAAATCAGACATGCGTTTTCAGATTAAAAGGACCAGGATCATCTATCATAATAGATTTTTTAAGAAAGATTTTAAAAAGTATACCATAAGAATAAACAGATGACCTTCAAACTTTTAAAGGGAAACCCCATCATATGATTAAAAATCAGAATCACCCCAGCACAATGGCACATGCCTAATCCCAGTTATTCAGGAGGCTAAGGCAAAAGAATCACACATTTGAGGCCTGCCTGAGTTACACAGAGAGTTCAAGGACATGTTGGGCAACTTAGCAAAACCTTGTCTCAAAAATAAAAATTGTTAAAAAAGATGCACAGGAGTGCCTGGGGAGTGTAGTTCAGTGACAGAGCACTGCCCTAGCACAAAGTCCTAGATTCAATCTCAAGTATAAGGTGGGGGGTCAGAATTACAATAAACTTCTCAATAACAATGTTGTTGTTGTTAGGTGCTGTGGAGTCAAGTCCAACTCACAGCGACCCTCATAGGGTTTTCAATGGCTGACTGTTTTGGGATTGCCTTGGGAATGGGTTGCCACGTCCTTCTCCCATTTTGTGGTGCTGGGAATCGAACTCGGGGCCTCAGAGACTGCAGTGCAGCGCTCTACCAACTGAGCTAAATCCCAGCCTAATAACAATAGTAGAAACAAGATAATGGGATAATTCTTCTAAATGTGGAAGGACAATTTTCCCCTAAGTACAATCTTTTACATAAGCAATTAGGTCTGACTCTGGAATAAAGGTATTTTCAGATATGTAGGGTGTTAAAAACTGTACCTCCCACACATCTTCCTCTAGGAGCTACTAGAGAATGTGCACCACAAAATAAGTGTGTTAAAATGAATCAAGGTCTCTGAAGAAAAGAGAAGTTCAGAGCCAAAAAATGAGAAATATTGCACTTGTGTCTTTACTGATGTTTATATGAATAATCTTAATATAAGTCATTAAAAGGAAATTTTTTTTAAAAATTGCTATTAATAATACAGATATATAGCCTCTTTTCTTTCTTTTTTTTTTTTTTTTTTTTGGTACTGGGGGGTTGAACCCAAGGCCTGGCGTATACATGCTTTGCAATGCTGTACCACTGAGCCGCACCCCTGGCTAATTTTTTAACTTTTTATTTTGAGACAGGGTTTCACTAAATTACACAGGCTGCCTCTGGTCTCAAACTTGAGACCCTCCTGCCTCTGCCTCCCAAATCACTGGGATTATAGGCATAAACCACCACACCTGGCTTTATATAGTCATTCATTATTCTCTACTTATACCAATAAAAGGAATGAAGTAGAAATTGAAGGATTGAGAATATTTTCAAATATATTTTAGTACCATCAACTTTTGGAGCAGAGAAACCAAAAGCAAGTACTGCATCATGCTGTATGGAGTAACACAATAACTTTTCAGCTGGGCATGCCCATAATTCCAACACTCAGATAATCCCAGCACTGAGGTAATTCTAGCACTTGGGAGGGAGGAAGATTCTGAGTTTGAACCCAGCCTGGGTTATATAGTGAGTTTCAGGTCACCCCAGGCTACATAGTGAGACCTTGTTTCTAAACAAATTAATGAGATTAAGAGCCAGGTGTGGTGGCACACACCTATAATCCAGCACACGGGAGACAAAGGCAGGAGGATCATCAGTTTAAGGTTAGTCTGAGCTACATAGAAAGTCTGTATCTCAAAAAACCAAAGGCTGGGGATATAGCTCAGTGGCAGAGCACTCTCACCTAGCATGTGCAAGGCCCTGCTTTCCATCTCCAGCACAGCAAAAGAACTTTAGCTATACAATGAACTGAAATATATAATAGGGGGGAAAAACACCATATACTACTTATACCCCTCGTGTGTCTGCCAGCTTGTCATGCTGTAGGGCCTTGTGTGTTGTTGTAATGCTGAAAGCTACACCACCAGTATTTCATATGCCAGCAGGGCCACCCATGATGGACTAGTTTCAGCTGAGCTTCTAAGACTAAGGTAGACCAGGGAGGAGGACCTGGCAGCCCACTCCCAAAACAATTAGCCATTAAAAATCCTATGAATAGCACTGTCAAATACAGTGTTAGAAAACAGGTCCCCCAGGCTGGAAGGCATTCAAAAGATAACTGGGTAAGAGTTGCTGCCTCAAAGTAGAGTCACAGAGTCAACCTTAATGATGATAATGGAGTACAGTCCTTAGGACCTCCATTTGCTAATGTGGCACAACTCAAAATAAGAAACACAGTACAACACGGGTTCAAACATAAAAAGATCATGTGCATGGCAGTGCTGGGTAGTGCTTCGTTCTGTTCACAGTGTCTCTATGAGTCAGACCTGACTCAATAGCACCTAACAACCACCACCACCACTTATACTAACATACATGTGCACAAGTGCACACATACACAAATCAACTTTAAAAAAGAATACAGAGTTGCCCTTGCTGATACTAAAATCCTCTTAGCTGCAATAATCAACAATTTAGTTTCAACACATCAACTGACAGAAGAGTAATAGAATAGAGACTCCAAAAATAGACCTTAATACATGAGGGGATTTAGTACATTAAAGGTGGTATTAATTTCATTAATTTTAAATTAATGAAGGAAAGATTACTCAACAATCAGTGTTAGGACAACTGAGTAACCATAAGGGTAACCTATTTTAGTTTATGAGTAAGGCAATATCCACATAAAAATTTAACCATTAAAAATCAAAACATCAAAGCTGGGTGCCATGGTACATGCCTGTTATCCCAATGAATTGGAAGGCAAAGGTAGGAAAATCATAGGTTCAAGACCACAGGCCGTCTGCACAACTCAGTGAGACCCTGTTTCAAAACAGAAAATAAAAAAGGGGTTGAGGGTGCGACTCAGTGATACAGTACTTGCCTAGCATAGGTGAGGCCCTGGGTTCAACCCCCAAGAACTAGGGGAAAGAAAAAAGATTAAAGTGTGAGAGAATTATAATATCTGTTTTTAAGCCAGTACAGTGGCATACACCTATAATCCCAATGATTTAAGAGGCGGAGGCAAGAAGATTGCCAGTTCAAAGCCAGAGGCAGCCCACATAACTTAGCAGACCTTGTCTCAAGATAAAAAATTTTAAAATAGTCTAGGAAGCAGCCCAGTGGTAAAGCACTTGCAAAATATGGGCACAACCCTGGGTTCAACCCTCAAGTTCAGCAAAAAAAAAGAAAAAAAAAATGTTTTCAGAGTGGGTAAACAAGCCTTGTCCCAAAATCAGAAGAAAAGAGAAGTTTGAAAGACAAAACTAGGGAGGACTAAGATATAGCTCAGTGGCAAAGCACTTGCCTAGTACTTAAAAGGGGTGGGGGGCGGTGGAGGGTGAGTCAGGAAGAGAGGGAATACTGGCAAGAAATAGCAAAAGATAATCACAATTGAAGTCTCAGGGGAAAAAATGGCTGGTGTGATAACAATGAAAAATACAGAAGCAAAACAAAATATTAGAACCAAAACAAAATAATAGTATACCTTTTACACCTATCAAACTGGACAAAAATTAAGAACTTTAATAACACAGTCTCAGCAAAAGTTTATGTCAGGTACTCTCACATAATTGCAGGTGATTCAAGATCTATGCAGGAAAATTCAGAAATATCTATAAGAACTATAAATGTTAAATTTCAAGCAACTCCATTTCCAGGACTTTATATCACAGATATACCTGCACAAATGCATAAAGACATATGTAACTACAAAATTCATTGTGACACCATATCAACAAAGACTGAATATCCCCCAAAAAACAATCACCATCATAACACTGTCACATATCAACAGGCTAAACAGCTCAACCAACAACCATCACTGTAACACTGTCTATATAATTGATGATACATTTATACAATACCACGCAATCCTGTCAAAGTAGAGATAAGATTCAACTCAATTCCAGACAAAATTGACAGCCTGATTTTAAAATCTGTATGAAAAAGCAAAGCATGTGCCAGAGCGTTTTTTAAAGGGGTAAAGTTGAAATACACTGACTTCAAGATTTACTATAAAGCCACATTAATCAAGACAATGTAATAACAGCAAAAGAACATAGATATCAGCAGAATAGAGTCCAGAAGTACACTCATATATTTATGATCAATTCATTTTCCTTTTTTTTTTTTCCTTTTCTTTCCCTAGACAAGATCTCATTATATAGCCCACACTGAGCCTGAACTCACAATCTCCTGCCTCACTTTCCCAAGTGCTGGGATTACAGGCATGCACCAAATGGTGCTGCAAACTTCTGGATACCCACACAGACCAAAACACAAAAACAGAATATCAACCCTTACCGAAACATCACCTGCTAAAAATGACCTAAGGTTCATCACAGACCTAAATATAAAACTACAAAACTTCTGGGGAAAAAAAATGATGAAAAAATGTAACATAAATTTTTTTTAGACAGGAATAATTCTAGACATTGCACATGTCCATGTAAAGACTTGCTCAAAAATCTTCAAAACAGCTTTATATACAATAATAAAAATCTGAAAAAAAAACTAAAATTCATGGGAAGATAAAGTATGTTGTATCAACATAACAGGAAACTACTCAGCAAACAAAGAAACAAATTATTAAAACATGGAAAACTATGGATGAACCTTATAATCGTGCTGAGTGGCAAAAGCTACAAAGGAGTATATCCACAATAAGCGTCTACTTTTCTTGAAAAAAACGGAACTCAGAGTGACAGAACACATGTGGATCATTCAATGCCTGAGGTCAAATGCTGGACAGCGAGAGAGGTACCTTTGGGAGTGATGAAAATGTTCTTTTTCTAGAGGCTGAGGCAAGAGGATCACAGGTTCAAGTCCCGGGACAGCCATCGCAACATAGTAAGACCTTGGTCTCAAAAAATAGAACAGAAATAGGGTACAGCTGAGTGGTAGAGCACTTGTCTAGTCTGCTTGAGGCCCTGGCTTCAACCCTCCAGTATTGTGGTGGGGTACCATGGAGTGGGGCACAGAAATGCTCTTTATCTTGATTGTTATGGTTATTTCTGAGTGTTTAAATCTGTCAAAAACCACCAAAATGTAATTTTAAGAGGGTGAAGTTTACTGTACATAAATTACACTCTAATAAAGCTAGCCAAAAAAAGAGCTAAAATTGATATGGACCTGCGACCAACAAACATTATTAAACCAAAAACCCAAGAAACAAAATAGGGTATACAGCACATTCCTTTTTGTAAAAACGGAAAAAGAATGTTGATGGGAGGAAGAAATACATGGATTATATGTTTGCTGATGCATACAATAGGTGTAGAAACAGACATAAGAAATGAGCAATAGTGATTTCTGGAAAAGAGAACTAAGAGACCAAGTGTTAGGAATATAAGAAAAGCTTACTTTTCACTACAGACCTATTTAAATGTTTTATTATATAGACATATATTTCTGTCAAAAAGTAAAAGTATAATTTACATTTCTCTGAAAGTACAAAATATATCACAATGTCCAATAATTTTAGATGACACAAAATGATAAAAGTATAAGCTGCTTACCTTAATGAAATGAAAATTACATATCACCTTTTTAAGTTGACTGATGATGTCTCTACTGAATACTTCTAATTACTTTTTGTGTACTTGGGAATCTTAAAAAAAAAAAAAGAATTCTATAGTTAAAGTAAAGCAAACTACCAGAAAAATACAAAAATAACTACTACTGTTTATTAAGTAATATATTAAAATAATGTAAACTAAGCTAACCTAAACAATAACCCAGTGATAATTTTATGGTCATGTATGCAAAATATTACTGAACTGCATATGGTCACCATCTCAATTTTATACAATACATTTGGTTTTTCTTCAAAAACAATTACTATCTTCCATCCCAATTGCTACCTCCAAGAAAAAGGTATACTTTCCTTCCCAAAAGATACTCAGTTTGGCCACATGCCTTACTTAGGCCTCATGGTGGACGAATATATATCCTTGACCCAAAAGCTTTGGCCACCTTACTTGCTTTGGCCAAAGGAATGACAGCAGAAATGATTCAAACAATTTGGGCATGGTGGCTCACGCCTATAATCCCAGCGATTTGGGAAGCAGGGCAGGAAGATTGCAACTTCGAGGCCAGAGGCAGGCTGCATAACTTAATGAGACCTTGACCCAAGATAAAAAATAAAAGCTGGGCTGAGGGGTGCAGCCCAGTGGCAGGGCACTTGCAAAGTATGTGCAAGGGCCTGGGTTCAATCTCAAGTGCCAGGAAAAGGAGAAAAAAAAAAAAAAAGTGATTCAAGCAATTTTACTATGTCTGTGCATCTGGGCTTGCTCTCTTATACCTCTGCTATCACAATGAGAATAGTTTCACCACGAAGATGCTGCCCCTTCAGCCTAGGCCCCAGAATACACAGGCAGAATTCAGTCAATCTCCAAATAAGGGGCTAAAACCAACCCAGAATGAGAAGCAGCCCACCTACACCCATGTTAATAAATCACCTCAGCTACAGCGGCTCTACAGTATGTAAATAAGGCTGATATACTAAGCTACTGAGTTATAACAAAGTTCCTTACACAAAAGCTGACTTGATACATTTTATAGTTAATTTTTCTGGGAAGCTCCCAATTTACCTAAGATTAAGCCTCACAGAAATAATAACTTGAAAAATTATGAAAAGCTCATTTAATTTCCTTTGTAACTTTAGCATTAAAACTTTTAATTTTTTAAAAAATCAATTAGCCAAGCACTATGGCAAATGCCTACAATTCCTACTATTTGGGAGGCTAAGGCACAAGAGATGTCTGCAGCCATAGCACCCTGGCATCCAATCTCACCTGATCTCAGAAACTAACCAAGGGTCAGCCTGGTTAGTCCTTGGATGGGACACTGCCTGGGAATACCAGGTGCTGCAGGCAAGGGAGAATGACCTGGCAATCACTCCCGAAACAATCTGCCATTGAAAACCCTAGGAATAGCAGAGAATCACTGACAATAGTGCCAAGCATGGCACAATGTCAGGGAATGTTTTGTTCTGCTGTATATAGGGATGCTATGAGTTGAATTTGACTCAATAATACCTAACAAGAACAGCAAGGCACAAGTAGTGCCTAAACCTGAGAGTTCTGTGCCAACCTGGGCAACAAAGTGAGGCTCCATGTCTTTGAGAGACCAGGGGTGGGGGCCTTAGCTTAGTTCTATTCCTTTCCATTTGTAATTGTTTTAATGTAACAAATGATCTGGCAGTTGTAACCTATCCTAAAATAAAAGTAAAGAGATACACATATCTTTAATAATTATCAATAGTCTGTTCAGGTTATACTAAGAGCCACTTTATAATCCAGGACCAAAAGGGGGGGGGGAAAAGGACCAAAATATATTCTCTAACCTCTTAACAAATACCCTGACTCTCTCTACAAACCATAGCTACCTTCTTAGTAATGGTATGTGTTTAGAGACCAAAAAAAAAATTCAAACTTTACAGAAAAGATGGCCACTACAGAAAACTCTCTGTAACATTTGTAAGTTACTACAGAAAGTTCTTCTTACTTTCTGGTTTTTTGTTTTTTTTCTCAGCAGTACTAGAGGACTGAACCTGGAGCCCTATAAACGTTAGACAAGTACTCTATCACTGAGCTGCACCCCCATGACACCCTCACTTTTTGAAATTTTTTTATTTCTAAACAGGATCTTGCTAAGTTGCACAGGTTGCCTCTGGCCTCAAATTTGCAGTCCTCCTGGCCTCAGCCTCTGGAGTCACTGGGAGTATAGGCATGTACCATGCACTGGGCTAAAAAGAAATTTCAAAGAGATACGTTAGAAAATAGTCAAGAACTTGAAAACACCCATTTTCCCATACTGCTTTATTTTTTTCCACTGGTGCTAGTGGTTGGTCCGTGCACATGCTAGGTAACAATCTACACTGAGCCACATCCCCAGCCCTTCCACAGTGCTGAGAAATGTACTCACATTTTAATCATTAAGACATTTAGAAAAGCCGGGCGCAGTGGCACACCCCTGTAATCCCAGGGATTTGGGAGGTGGAAGCAGGAGGATTACAAGTACAAGGCCAGAGGCAGCCTGCATAACTTAACAAGACCCTGTCTCAAGACAAAAAAAAATTTTAAAGGGATTAGGAGTGCACCTCAGTGGTAAAGCACTTACAAAGTATCTGCATGGCCCTGGGTTCAGCATGCCAGTGCAGTAAAAAATATGTATATTTAGAATGCACAATGTCCTACTTATTTTTCAGAAAACCGTAACTGACATGTGATTCCCCTCTCAACAATAACCCTAACATAAATAATATACATGGTCTTAACTCTTCTATTAAAAAACACACATTAGTAGATTAGATTAGAAAACAAGATGTAACTATCTGTTGCTTGCAAGAAACATAGCTCACTGGCAAGGACACCCAGAGACTGAAGGTGAAAGGATAGAAACTGATATACCAATAAATGGAAGCCAAAAAAAAGGAGTAACAGCCTTATATCAGAAAAAGTAAACTTCAAGTTAAAACTATCCCAAAGAGATAAAGAAGGCCATTACACATTAACAAAGGGAGCAACTGATCAAGAAACTATAACGATTGTAAATATATATGCACCAAACATCAGTACGTCCAACTTCATTAAAAGAACACTACTGGCCTTAAAGGGACAAATAGGTCCAGGTACAATAATAGTGGGTGAATTTAATACCCCACTTTCATCAATAGAACATCCAGACAAAAATAAAAAAAACAATTTTTAAAGCTTCAGAGTTAAACACTACAATAGATCAACTGAACTTAATAGACATATACAGAATATTCCACCCAAAAGCAAAGAATACACATTGCTCTTGGCAGCTCATGGAACCTTCTCTAAAATAGATCATATTTGAGGCCATTAGTCAAGTCTTAATAAATACAGAAAAACTGAAATAATCTGGTGTATATTATAAACCATAATGGAATAAAACTAGAATGAACAGTAAGAGAAACGACAGAAACTATACAAATACATGGAGACTGAACGATACACTCTTAAATGATCAATGGGTACTTGAAGAAATCAGAGATGAAATTTAAAAATTTCTAGAATTAAGTGAAAATAAAACACAATCCAACAGAACCTTCGAGATACAGCAAAGGCAGTTTATAGCTATGAGTCCCTACATTAAAACAATGAGCGCAGGTTCAAGCAATTTAATGACACACCTCAAGTCATCAGAAAAGCAAGAACAAAAACCCCAAAACCAACAGACAAAAAGAAATAGTAAAGATCAGAGCAGAAATTAATAGACCAAAAAAAAAAAAAAGAAAAAGAAAAGAAAGAAGAAAGAAAAGAACTGATGAAACAAAGAGCCAATTCTTTGAAAAGATAAAATTGACAAACAGCAAACTAACCAAAGCAAAGAGAAAAGACTGAAATTAGTAAAATTAAAGATGAAAAGGGGCACATTACAACAGAAACCAATAAAATCCAGAGAATCATTACAGAATACTTTCAAAAGTTAACACGCCAAAAAACTGGAGAACTTAGATGAGCTGGGAAAATTCCTAGACCTGCCAAATTAAATCAAGAAGACACAAACAGATCTATGACAAGTAGCAAGATCAAAGCAGTAACACACAGTCTTCCAACAAAGAAAAGCATAAGACTGGATGCATTTGGCTTAATTCTACAAAACTTTTAAAGATAGACTAATACCAATATTCCTCAAACTATTTCACAAAATACAGAAGGAACACTACCACATGTATTCTATGAAGCCAGTATTACCCTGATATCAAAACCACATAAAGAGACATCAAAAATGGAAAATTACAGACCAATTTCCCTAATGACTCTATATGCAAACATCCTTAATGAAATACTTGCAAATCAAGCCCGGCGCAGTGGCACACACCTGTAATCCCAGTGGCTTGGGAAGCAGAGGCAGGAAGATTGCAAATTCAAGACCAGAGGCAGTCTGCATAATTTAGTGAGACCCTGTCTCAAAAAGTTAAAAAAAAATGGGCAAGGGGTGCAGCTCAGTAATTCAGCACTTGCAAAGCATGCAAGTGCAAGGCCCTAGGTTCAAGCCCCAATACTGGGGGGAAAAAAATACTTGCAAATCAACTTCAACAACACATGAAAAAGATAATACACTATGATCAAGTTGGTTTTATTCCAGGGATGCAAGGCTGGTTCAATATATGCACGACAATGAATGTCATACAATATATAAGTACACTCAGAAACAGAAATCACATCATCCTATCCATAGATGCAAAAAAGAACTTTGACAAAGTTCACCATCCCTTCATGATAAAAACCTTGAAGAGACTAGCTATTGAAAGAACATATCTCAACATAATAAAGGCAATATATGAAAAACCTTCAGCCAACATCATACTAAATGGGAAAAAAATGAAAGTATTCCCCCTAAAATCAGGAACAAGACAAGGGTGTCTACTGTCTCCACTGCTATTCAATGTAGTAACTTAACTATTAGCCACAGAAATAAGGCATGAGAAAGAAACAAGAGGGATAAAGATAGGAAAGGAAGAAGTCAGATTATCCCTATGTGCAGACAATATGATCCTGTACTTAAAAGGCCTGAAAGACTCTACCAAAAAATTTTGTTGTTGTTATTGTTAGGTGCCATTGAGTCAGGTGTGACTCATAGCAACTCCATGTACAACAGAACGAAACACTGCCCACAATGTGCCATGCCCAGAACGATTGTCAGTGCTTTTCTGTTATTCACAGGGCTTTCAATAGCTGTTTCAAGAGTAGGCTGCCTGGTACTTCTTCCAAGCCTACAGCACTAAGTTGTCTCCCACCCAAGGAATAACCAGACCTGACACTTCTTAGCTTTCAAGATCTGACTAGATTGGATGCCAAGGTGGTACGGCTGTAGACTAGAAAATTCTTGTTGTCATTGTTAGGTGCTGTCGAGTTAGTATCCAACTCATAGCAACCCTACATACAACAGGGGAAATACTATTGTCAGTGCTTCTCTGCTGTTCATAGGGTTTTCAATGGCAGATTGATTTTTGGGAGTGGGCTGCCAGGTCCATCTCCCAAACCTACAGCACCTGGTGTTCCCAGGCAGTCTCCCATCCAAGTACTAACCAGGTCAGACCCTGCTTAGCTTCTGACAGGATCGGATGTCACAGGGCTACAGCTGCAGGAATAGAAAATTCTTAGAGCTAGTAAGTACTGTTGGCAAAGTTGTTGTTGTTGTTAGGTGCTGAAGAGTCGGTATCCGACTCATAGCGACCCTCATAGGGTTTTCAATGGCTGATTGTTTCAGGATTGCCTTGGGAGTGGATTGCCAGGCCCTTCTCCCATGATGGCAAAGTAGTAGGATACAAAATCAACATACAAAAATCAGTAGTGTTTCTGTATACCAATAACAGCTTCAAGAAAAATAAAATACCTGGGAATAAACCTAAGCAAGGAAATGAAAGACGTCTACAATGAAAACTTTAAAATACTAAAGAAAGAAACTGAAGAAGACACAAGAAGGTAGATCTCCCATGCTCATGGATTAGAAGAATATTATGAAAATGACTACACTGCTGAAAGCAATCTACAGATTCAATTCAATCCCCATCAAAATTCCAGTGACACTTTTCACAAAAATGGAAAAAAACAATCCTAAAATTCATAGGGAAGCAAAAAAAAAAAAAAAAAAAAAAGACCTCGAATTGATAAAGCAAGCCTGATCAGAAAGAACAATGCTGGGGGCATCACATTACCAATTTCAAATTATATTACAAAACTATAGCAACAAAAACTGCATGGTACTGGCATAAAAACAGGTAGATCAAAGGAACAGAATCCATGCAGTAACAACCATCTGATATTTGACAAAGGTGCTAAAAATAAAAGTTGGAAAAAAGACAGCCTCTTTAACAACTGAAGCTGGAAGAACTGGATATCCTCATGCTAAATGAAGACTGAAACTAGATCCCTATCTCTTGCTTTGTACAAAAATCAGTTCAAAATGGATCAAGGACCTTAATTTGAGACCTGACATTTTCAAACTGCTAGAGGAAAACACAGGGAAAATACTTCAAGACACAGGCATAGAACCCCAATAGTGCAAGAAACAGTAAGAACTGACAAATGAGATTGCATGAAATTAAAGTTTTTACACAGCAAAGGGCACAAATACCAGAAGGAAGAGAGACTCTACAGAATGGGAGAAAAGTCTTTGCCAGCTATACATCAGACAGGAGATCAATATCTAGAATAAATAAAGAGCTCAAAAAATTAAACACCAAAACAAACAAACAAACAAAAAAAAAGCTACCAAATCAAAAAACGGGCAGAAGAACTGAACAGAGTTTTCAAAAGAAATACAAGCTGGGCACAGTGGCTCATGCCTGTAATTCCAGCGACTCAGGAGGCAGAGGCAGGGGGATCTTTGAAACTATTTGAGGAAAACACTGGAGAAACACTTGAAGACATAGCATAGGCAATGACTTTCTAAATAGGACTCCAACAGCTCACCAAATATCTAAAACTGATAAACAGGATTGCATCAAATTAAAAAGTTTCTGCACAGTAAAGGAAACAATGGAATGAAGACAGCCTACAGAATGGGAGAAAATCTTTGCCAACAATCCATCCAACAGGAGATAAACATCCAGAATATATAAAGAACTCAAAAAGTTAAACATCTAAGCTGGGCACGGTGGCACATGCCTATAATCCCAGCAGCCTGGGAGACAGAGGCAGGAGGATCACAAGTTCGAGACCAGAGTCAGTCTGCGTAATTTAGCAAGACCCTGTCTCAAAAAGTAAAAAAAAAAAAAAGGGCTGGAGGTGCCACTGAGTGGTCCAGCACTTGCAGAGCATGCAAGCACAGGCCCTGGGTTCAACCCTCGGAACCGCAAAAAAAAAAAAATCCTAAAGAGGGTACAATCCAATCAGTAAACGGACATATGAATTGAACACTTTCCAAATGAAGTACAAACAGCCAACAAATACATGAAAAAAAAATGTTCACTATATTTAGCTATCAGGAAAATGTAAATAAAACTACACTGAGATTCCATCTCACTCCGGTCAGAACAGCTAGCATCAACAAAATACAACAAATGCTGACAAAGACAGTGAGAAGAATTCTTATATACTGATGGTGGTAATGTAAATTGATCCTACCACTACATAAATCAGTAGAGAGGTTCCTCAAAAAATTAAAAATTGGCCAGGCATGGTGGTAAATGTCTATAATACCAGCACTTGGGAGGCTGATGAGCAAGGAACATAAATTCAAGGCCAGCCTGGGCTACATAGCAAAACCTTATCTCAAAAAAAAAAATAAAGTTAGCCGGGCGCGGTGGCGCACGCCTGTAATCCCAGCAGCCTGGGAGGCAGAGGCAGGAGGATCACAAGTTCGAGACCAGAGTCAGTCTGCATAATTTAGCAAGACCCTGTCTCAAAAAGTAAAAAAAAAAAAAGGGGGGCGCTGGGGATGCAGCTCAGTGGTCCAGCACTTGCAGAGCATGCAAGTGCAAGGCCCTGAGTTCAACCCCCAGTACCGCCAAAAAAAAAAGTTAAAAAATTAAACTACCACATTGACCTAGCTATAGCACTTTTGGGTATATACCCAAAAGAATCAGAGTCAGCTTACAAGAGAGATATTTGCATACCCACGTTTATCAGAACACTATTCACTACAGTCAAGATACACAATCAGCCTAGGTGTTTATCTACACATCAATGGTTAACAAAAATGTGGTACATATGAAGTTGGCCAAGTAGACATGGGAAAAACAAGAACCAAACAGCACAGTGGCTAAATGTTGATAGAACTACAGAGATTTATATTGCAGGACATCATGGGACCACTCAAATAGTAAAGAAACAAGACCACTCCAAACCACTGGGACCAACATGGCCAACCAAGGTGCATGGTAATTGTTCTTTGCTTCATTATGACATCTTCATAGCAGTACCCTTGAAACACTGTTCCCATCATGTATCTGATGCCATGGTCCATCTGAAAACCCCATATGAGGAACAAAAAGGGAGTAAACCCTATTCTGGGAAAATCCCAATCCTTCCCTGGAATTCCCTGCCTCCTTCCCCCCTTAATTTAGGAATAATCCAACTCTCCAAAGATGTTTGCCCATAAGATGCTATCCAAAATCCTAGGCAATGTATCTGCCTCTTGAGAAGCCCAAGCTTGCCCCACGTGTGTACTTTCATTCCATAATAAAACTTTCTTTCAATTCCTTACTTTGTCTCGTCTCTGAATTCTTTCTCTGATGTTGACAAGAAACTAGAAACACTGAGCAGAAGTCTCAATTCAGTCTGGGAGACCTACCCAGCTTTAACCCAACATCAGCAAGCAGATGCATATACTTATACATATACATATATATATATGAAACAAGGGGCCAGGGTTTGGCTCAGGTGGTAGAGTGCTACTCTGTGCTCTCTGAGGCCCTGAGATTTGATCCCCAGCACGACAAACATGGGAGAAGGACCTTGGTAGTCCACTCCTGAAACAATCCCAAAACAATCAGCCATTGACAACCCCATGACTAGCAGAAAAGCACTGACATGGTGTCAGCAAGGCACAGGGTCCTGTCTGGCAGTGTTTCTTGTTCTATTGTACATAGGGTCCACTGAGTTGGACCCGACTTGATGGCACTTAACAACAATATGTAACAAAGTTTTATTTAGCCAAAAAAATGAAATCATGTTTGACAGAAAATGGATGGACCTGGAGATCAAGATGTTAATGAAACAAGACAGACTCAGAAAGACAAGTGCTGCATATGTTTTCTCTCATATATGGAATTTAGGGGAGAAAGTAATGGTGGGGTCTACAAGCAATCTAAAAGGGGATAACAGGCATGAGAGTGTAACAGAGGGGGTGAGTATGATCATAGTAATTATATGCATGTATGAAAATGTCACAATGAAACCCATTACTCTGTACAACGTACACTAATTTTTAAAAAGTAACATATGTTCTCTGATCTCAATCTAACTGCATACTAAAAATGAATAACCCAAAAACTAACTGGAAAATATCTAGCGTTTGGAAATTCAAAAAATATTTTCTTAACACTTAAAAAGTATTATTTTTTAAATCTTTTCTTAAAAACACTTAAAAACTGCAAGGTGCTGCACATACCTGTAATCCAGTGACTCAGGAGGCTGATGCAGAAGGATTTCGAGTTTGAGGCTAGAGGCAACCTGCATAATTTAGCAAGACCCTGCTTAAATTATTTGTAATTTAAAAAGGGGCTGGCAGTATAGCCCAGTGGTAGAGCACTTAACAATGTTTGAGGCTCTAGGGTCAATCCCCCAGTACCAAAAGAAAAAAAGAAAAAGAGAAAAAGAAAAGAAAAAACTCACAAGGTTCGGGGACTTGTCCTGCCAGATAGCTGGACTTGTTATAAAGATACAATAAACCAGGCACCATGATGCATATCTATAATCCCAGCAACTTGTGAGGCCGAGACAGGACAGGGAACTCAAAGCCAGAAGCAGCCTGTCCAACTTAGCAAGGCCCTGTGAAAGGAAAAGGAAGGGGGAAAAAGAAGAGGAAGAGGAAGAAAAAAAGAAAAGAAAGAAAAGGAAAAAGAACAACAGTGTGTGATATTGGTTCAGGGACAAACTGATGAACAGACCAGTGACACAAAATGGAGGCCAGAATCAGACCATGTATATGTGGTCATTTGGCTTATGATAGATACAACTGCCACCTTAAAAAAAAAAAAGCTGTTTTTGTTGTTGTTGTTGTTGTTTAAGAAACAGTGATGGGATAACTGGTCTCAAGTGGGGGGAAATAGAAAACTGGATTCTTACCTCATTTCATAAACTGAGGTTAACGCCAAACGGACTGACTATAGACATAAAATGTGAAGGGTGATACATAACCAACAAAAGACTAGTATGAACAGATTTTATATAGAGTCACACACATCCTACAGGCCAGGAGCTGTGGCGGTCTGCCTGTAATCCCAGTGACTCAGGAAGCTGAAGCAGGAGGATTGAGAGTTCAAGGCCAGAGGCAGTCTGTGCAACTTAGATCTATCTCACAATATAAAATAAAAAAATGGCTGAGGGTACAACTCAGTAGTAGAATGCTTGCCTAGCATGGGCATGGCCTGGGCTTAACCCCCAAGTACCCTTGCACAGACAAACACAAAGACATCCTACAAATCAACAGCCAACTGAAGACAAAAATGGGCAAGAAATCTGAACAAAAAAGAAAAAAGAATCCTTAAGGGCAATGGTATCCATTGTTGTTGTTCTTAGGTGCCCTCAAGTCGTGTCTGACTCACAGCGACCCTCATAGGGTTTTCTTTGGCTGATTGTTTCAAGATTGTCTCAGGAGTGGATTGCCACATCTTTCTGTCCTTCTCCCATTTTTTTCGGTGCTGGGAATTGAAACTGAGACCTCAGAGACTACAGAGCTGTTCTCTACCAACTGAGCTAAATCCCAGCCCGTGGATACCATTGTTGTTGTTGTTGTTAGGTGCCAGTCGAGTCGGTATCCGACCCATAGCAACCCTCATAGGGTTTTCAATGGCTGACTGTTTCGGGATTGCCTTGGGAGTGGACTGCCAGGTCCTTCTCCCATTTTTGCGGTGCTGGGAATTGAACTCAGGACCTCAGAGACTGTATCGCAGTGCTCTACCAACTGAGCTAAATCCCAGCCCTGTGGATACCATTAGTAGTCTTAAAATTAAAGGTTAAAAACATCAAGTATGGATGAAAATGTGGGCAGAAAACAGACCAGCACCTCTCAATCTGCACGAGAGTTAATTTGAAATGAAAAGATCTCAACATAAAACCAGAAACCTTAAAATTATTAGAAGATAAGCAACACACTCCAACATATAGGCATAGGAAAGCATTTCCTTAATAAGACTCCGATTGCTCAAAAAATTGCAAAAGAATAGACAAATGGGATTACATGAAATTTAAAAAGCTTCTGTACAGCAAAGTAAACAATCAACAGAGTTAAGGAGGAGCCAAATGAATGGGAGAAAACCTTCACATCCTACACATATGACAGAGGACTAATTTCTAGAATTAACAAAGAACTCAAGAAAGCAATTCCCAAGACAACAAATAATCCAATACACAAGGGGGCAAAGGAACTAAACAGACAGCTCTCAAATGAAGATTTTCATAAGGCCACAGAGCACATGAAAAAATGCCCAATATCCCTACTCATTAGGGAAATGCAAATCAATCAACTCTGAGATTCCATCTAACTCCAGTAAGAATGGCCAAGATCAACAATAACAAATAACAAATGCTGGTGAGCTTATGGAGAAAAAGGAACCCTCTTACACTATTGGTGGGACTGTAAATTGGTTCAACCGCTTTGGAAATCAATATGGAAATACCTCAGAAAACTAAAAATAGAACTGCTATACGAGTCAGTTATACCACTACTGGGAATATACCCAAAGAGAGACGAGTTATACCAGAGACACCTGCATCTTCATATTCAATGCAGCACTTTTCACAATAGCAAGGATGTGGAACCAACCAAGGTCCCCATCAACAGAAGAATGGATAAAAAAAACTATGGTACGTATACACAATGGAATACCACTCAGCAATTAAAAAAAAATTTCATTTGCAGCAAAATGGATGGAACTGAAAAACATCTTAAGCGAATGAACACAAGCTCAAAAAGAGAAATAGCATATGTTCTCACTCATTATGTGGAAGCTAAATCATACTTAAAGGAAGAAAAAATCCTACATATAAATTGATATATAAAAAATGCACAATTCAACTTGGCAAAGAAGGGAAAATATAAAGAGTAGAATGAAGGTGGGAGGGAACTAGCAGAGGGAAGCAAAGATTGGGGAAGAAGGCATGAGGAGGAAGGTCAATGTGGAGGGATGAATTGGGGAGAGAATAATCTCAGTGTAAACAGCACACCTTGATGAGTACACTCGAAAAATAGGGAAATATAACCCAAATAAGCATTTGAGTTTTACGTATTAGCCACAAGGCTCCATAAACTTTGTGAGTTGATGAAAGTGTGGCCAGAAGTGATATAAAGGATGCATAATGGAAAAAGCCAATGCTGTGTTACTCTGTACCCCATCATCATTTACTAATAAAGGTGAAAAAATCTGGGTGATAACTTTCTTGTGCTAAAAATCATCACCCCAGTTGACTCACTAGGTCAAGGAAATGAGAATAAACGAATCCAGAAATGCAAAATAACATTATCCAAGATACAGAAAGATTTAAATTCACAAGAATACTATGCGGGAAGAGATTTTTGCTGGGCTAACAATAACATCTCAAACTTTAATGTGCCCATATCTGAACTCCTGAACCTAGGAAAGAATTTTTCCTAGCTCAGTAAATAGCAAGCTCATCCTTAACAATTGTTTAGATATCCTACAATTCAATAAAACAGTCATGATAGTTACTGGAGTCACACTTGCGTTTTCTGTTAAACTCATATCCAATCAATTCATTATTAATCTTAACTAGTATTGTCAGGTAAAAAAAGACCCTTAACTGGCATCATGAAATTCAGTAACATATCAGTACTGTAGGATGACCAAAGACCCCCTCCACTTACAAAATTGTTTATTATTTAAGATTTTTGTTTTAAAGTTTATTACATCAACTATGTTAATTAGTTCAATTATGTAAATTAGGTCTCAATTTTGACCCCACATTTCAAGTTATAGGGTCTATTTTGACTCCATGATACCAAATAACAAATCCTATATCCATTCAAAACTCATCCAGAATTGACCACCAATATCTCTACCACTACCACCCTGGTCCAAGCCGCCAATATCAATATCCTTCACCCGGAGTTTTACTGATGCTGTTAGGTATCACTGAGTCAGGTCTGACTCACAGCGACCTCATAAGGTTTTCAACGACTATTTCAGGATTGTTTTCAGGAGCGGACAGCCACATCCTTCTCCCATTTTGGGGGTGCTGGATCAAGCCTGGGTCCTCAGAAAGTACACAGAAGTGCTCTACCAACTGTGCTAAACTCCAGCCTTGTGATAACCCATCTTTGGCTGTGGTCTCTTCTCGCCTTCTCCCTCAGCTTCTTCTCAATTTAGCAGCCAAGATGCGCTTTTAAAATTTAAATCAGAATTTATAGTTTCCTCAAAATGCTCCAGGGAGCCAAGTGTTCAAAGCCGGCCTGGACTACACAGTGAGCTGAAGGCCAACCTAGCCTTTATAAAAAGACCTTGTCTCAAGAAACAAAAAGTTACCCAAAACAACACAAAATTACTTTTCATACCAAAACTAGATCATGAGTATGCACATGCAAATACACCACTTATCTTCTACAAAAGCAGATATGAAAAGCCTGAAATAAGCAAAACCATCTTTAGCAGAACATAAGCACAATCCAATGGTCTCCCACAAACAAACAGAATTAATAAAAGGAACAGATGATTTTAGTAACGTCAATAGTAATAGTAGCTGGGCGTGGTGGAGCACGTCTGTAATCCCAGCGGCTTGGGAGGCGGAGACAGGAGGATTGCAAGTTCGAGACTAGAGGAAGTCTATGTAACTTTTTTTGTTGTTGTTAGTGAGACCCTGTCTCAGGAAGTAAGCAAAAAAAATAAAAGGGCTAGGGGTGCAGCTCAGTGGTCCAGCACTTGCAAAGCATGCAGGCGTGAGGCCCTGGGATCAACCCCCACTACCACAAAAAAAAAAAAAAATAGTAATAATCAATAGATTTTAGTAATGTTAATAGACAACATCAATAAATCAAAAACAATAAATCTATCTCCACTTTTCCCCTCAAAATCACTTCTTAAACTGCCTTTTTGTTTTAAACAGAATCCCAGGAACATTTTACACAATCTACTCTTTTATTGTTTTGTTTTGTCGTTGAGCCAGAGTCTGACTATGTAACTCAGGCTGCCCTCTAATTCACAATCCTCCTGTGTGCTAGGAATATAGGCATGCATCACCATGCCTGGCAACAATCGGCCTCTTTGGTCTTTTCCTGTTTTGTTCTTTCTTTTGTGTGATACAGGGGCAGGTACACTCAGGGCCTCGCCCCCATGCTAGGCAAGTGGTCTACCACTGAGCTAAATCCTCATCCCCCTTTATTTTTTAAGATAGGGTCTCACTAAATTGTGCAAGCCTCAAACTCAATCAAGATCCTCCTGCCTCGGCTTTTCAAGTCACTGGGATTACAAACAAAATCACTAGGATTAGAAACAAATCACTGGGAATACAAGCATGTGCTACAGCACCCAGCCATCACAATCTGCTCTTGATTCTTCAGACATCACTAAACTTTCCAACCATCTCAAAGTGTAATAATTCCATCAGAATATTTCCTGCAGAATCCAGCTCAGTACACTCTGAATCCCAACAAATTTACAAAAGGACTCTTTCCCCAAGTCATTACAAAAGCCTCTTAAACTTCATTAAACAAATTCCAAATGTCATCTAACCAGTTGGGAAAGATTTCTGAGAAAATAGAGTAAACTCTCAGCAATACGGGAAAGATTTCTGAGAAAATAGAGTAACCTCTCAGCAATACTTTGCATGAACACGGCACAAAGCAAAGACTACAAGGTCTACCAAAAGATTAAACATGTCACAATTAAGACCTACAAATTAGCTATACAGAACTACTACTAACAACCAAATGCAAACTCCTCTTTACAATTCTCTTCCTTTATTACCTTTCTTCTATAACCGTTTGCACAGCATCCATGTGAACCCTTTTCCTATGAAAATAAACTGTCAATCTCTTTTCATAATGTAAATTTCACTCCCTACACTTTCATTAAAAACTGGCTGTCAAGGCAAAGGATGTAGTCCAGTGATGAAGCACTTGTCTCACACGCTGCTGTTATTGTTGCTGGGTGCTGTCACATGCACAAGGCCCTAAATTCAATCCCCAGCGCAGCGCACGCGCGCGCACACACACACACATACAAAAAAAAAAAAAACATAAAACACCCAAAACATGGTTCTCAGTTGGGTGTGGTGGTGCACACAATCCCAGCACTCAGGAAGCAGGGACAGGAGGATCATGAATTCGAAACCAGCCTGCGCTATAAAAAGACCTTGTCTCAAAAAACAAACAGGAACAATAAAAAATAAAAATAAATAAAAAAAACCCTGCCTTACACACAATTCTCCTTTCTCTAAAGTTCTTTGATAGTGGGCTAAATGGTGTTCCCAAAGGCATGTTTGTGTCCCAATCTCAGGAATTTATGAATGTGATTTTAGTTAGAAAAAAAGGTCTTTGGAGACATAGTTAAGGATCTTAAGATTATTCTGAATGATGCAGGTAGGCTCTAAAGCCAAGAAGCATCCTGTAAGAGTAACCCAGGAGATGGAGAAAAGAGAATCTGAAAAATGGAGAGAAAAATTGGAGTAATGTAGTCACAGATGTAGGAATGCCAAGCAGCCATCAGAAGGTACATGAGGCAAGAAGTGAATTTTCTAGAGCTTTTGAAAG
The DNA here is from genome assembly GCA_007922755.1 of Pedetes capensis. Lineage (NCBI taxonomy): Eukaryota > Metazoa > Chordata > Mammalia > Rodentia > Pedetidae > Pedetes > Pedetes capensis. The sequence continues at coordinate 39,443 of VMDO01003159.1, forward strand.
GAGTATGGCCATGTTGAATCCTTGATTTCAGACTTCTGGCCTCCAAAATTAAAACAAGATAAATGTCTTTTAAGCCATCAGATCCTGATGAACTGCTACAGCAAGAATAAGAAAAGAACACATCTGTGTATCTTTCTTCATTGTTGTAATTCTACTGAACACCAGAAACTTTTCACACTTACCTCCAATCAAACTGCTGTTATCAGAGTACAAAGTTCACACATATGATCACACAGATCCTTAATAATCTCCTTAAATGCCAATTACCTACCAATTTTTACTCCATTCCAACCCCACAATCCTTTTGCGACACTCAAAGAGACAAGAAATATTTACAGAATACATACAGATACATATCACAGTAACACAAGGTACTGCTTCTAACAAATTCCTAACATGAGAGGAGCTCTCGAGTTTGGTGTGATGGTGCACCTGTAGTCCCAGCTACTCAAAACAACAACCACCAAAAAACAAACAAACAAACAAACAAAAAACAACAGTGGTATGCATCAACCCATTTTATATGACAATAATGATTGGAAATCTAAAATTTAATGAAAATTAAAAAAGCTAGGAAGGAAACTATACACCTTCAATCAATTTTTTAGCAACAAAACCCACTATGACCAAGTAAAGTTTAGTATAAGAAAAGCAGAAATACCACTGTAAATTTAAAAAAAAAAGTTCTCCCCAGCTATACTACACCTGGGAAAATAACTAAAGGGAGAGAAGTCATCATATCACAGATACACCTGCATTTCCATGTTTAATGCAGCACTCTTCACAAGTGCAAGGATATGGAAATAACCAAGATGTCCATCAACAGAAGAATGGATAAAAAAATGTGGTATATATACACAATTACTCAGCAATAAAAAAGAATGAAATAATATCATTTGCAGTAAACTGGATGGAACTGGAGAACATCATCTTAAGCAAACGAACCCAGGCCCAAAAACAGAAATACTGCATGTTCTAACTCTTATGTGCGGGCTAAATGTAACTTAAAGGAAGAAAAATACATTTATAAAAATGATCATCAGGCTTATCTAAGAAGGAAAAATGAAAACATACTAGAAAGAAGAGGAGATGGTTTAGCAGGGGTTGGGGGAGCGGAGGCTGAAGAAGAGGGCACAGGGAGGGAAATTAACATAGAGGGATAAAAAGAGAGGAGAATCTCAAAATAGATGTAACAATACAAATACATGGGGAAAAAGAGGGGGATGCAACCCATAATTGCATACAATTTTCTACTATTTATTAATCAAAAGGTTCTGTGAAATATGTGAGTTGAAAGTATAACCAAAAATGATGTAATAGTTGAATATGAGTGAGTGAATATGAGTGAATATGAGTGAATATGAAATGATGTAATAGTTGAATAATGAAAATAGCAAAAGCTTTATTACTCTGTACCCTACCAATATCTATAAAGGGGAATAAAAAAAAAAGCAGAGGTTATTTAAAAAATGTTCTCATCATCATTTTGATAAGAAAAATAAGTCATAAAATTCTGATATTTTTAGTATACTAATAAACTAATTCAGTAAAACTCAACACTATTATTTAAAACTCTAGAAACAACAGGTATCAGGTACAGTGGTGCATACCTATAATCCCAGCAAGTGAAGAGGTGGAGGCAAGAGGATCACAAGTTCAAAAGCAGAGAGGCAGCCTGCGTAACTTAACAAGACTGCCTCAAAATTAAAATTAAAAATTAAAAAATTAAAATAAAAATTAAAAAATTAAAAATTAAAAATTAAAAAATGAGTTGGTGGTGCAGCCCAGTGCAATTGCAAAGTATGTAAGAGACCCTAAGTTCAAGCCCTCAGTCCCCAGTAGTGTACGTACACACACACACACACACACACACACACACCCCTAAAAGAAAGAGAGAGAGAAAAAAAAGAGAGAGAAAGAGACACAGGCAGTTTTTTGAGACAGGGTCTCCCTATTGTGCCCAGACCAGTCTTAAGTAATCCTGCTCCAGCCTCCTGAGTAGCTGGGATTAGAGGTATACACCACTGTGCCCAGCTTTCTAATATAATTTTTAAAACTCTCTTCCTCCACCAGGTTCCTATATATCAGTATTTCCCAACATTTTATCCTATCCTCACAAAATTAATTAGATAATTTCATCTATACCCATATTTTCAATCATCACCTGCATATAAGCCATTAATGTACAAATTCATTTTCTCAACACATTCTTCCCTAGTGTTTTTCAGACATTCCACTGGATATCACCATTTTGGGTTTGAGGTTTTGTTTTGTTTTTGGTACTAGGCATTGGACCCTGGGCCTTGAAGCTCTACCACTGAGCTTCATCCCCAGATCTTTTTCGTTTTAATTTTGAAACAGGGTCTCACCAAGTTGCCCATGTTGGCCTTGAACTAGCAATGTAACCCAGAAAGACCTCAAACTTTTGATCCTCTTGCCTCAGCCTCCCAAATTGCTGGGATTCAAGCATGCACCACCACACTTAGCTCAATTCTGATATTTTAAAGGTACCTTAAACAACTGTCAGTCAATTAATGCTGCTATGCTCCTTCTTTTTAATTATACTACCATCTATCATTGACCTGCATCAAAATCAGAATAATTTAATCACAACAATGACAACAAAAGCAGCATTTACATACACAATAACACCCAAAACTGCTGGTCGGGATGGCACGCCTGTAATCCTGGGGGCTTGGGAGGCGGAGGCTGGAGGATCACAAGTTCCAGACCAGAGGCAGTCTGTGTAACTTAGAAAGACCCAAAAAGTAAAAAAAAAAAATGGGCTGGGGGCGCAGCTCAGTGGTCCAGCACTTGCAAAGCATGCAGGCACAAGGCCCTGGGTTCAAACCCTAGTACCACAAAAAAAAACAAAAAAAAATCAAAAAAAAAAAAAACACCACCACCCAGAACTGTCCCAAAATGCTTAAAAGAGAAATAAGATGCCAAGATAGAATGTTTACAGGGTAGAGCTCTTGCCTACCATGTACTAGGTCTTGAGTTCAATACACAGCACCACTAAAAAGGGGGGAAAAAAGTATAAAACTGCTGGATCAACTGCGTGCCATGGTACACACCTATAATCCCAGCAACTTGGGAGACTGAGATAGGAGGATGGCAAATTTGAGGCCAGAGACAGCCTGTGCAATTTAGCAAGACCATGTTTAAAAATAAAAAATGAAAAAGGGGCTGGGGGTGCCTCACAGTAGTAGAGCGCTTGCTTAGCATCTAAGAGGCCCTGGGTTTAACGCCTCAGTATGGGAGGGGTTGGGGGACAAGGACAAACACTGCTGGAACAACTGTAGCCCCAACTACTGGAGGAGGTTGAGACAAGAGGATCCCTTGAGCAAAGAGTTTAAGGCCAACCTGGGCAACACAGTGAAACTCCCGCCGAAAAAGAAAGAAAGAAAGAAAGAAAGAGAGAGAGAGGGAGGGGGGAGGGAGGGGAGAGAAAGGGAGAAAGAGAGAAAAAGAGGAAGGATGGAAGGAAGGGAGGGAGGGAGAGAAAGAAAGAAAGAAAGAAAGAAAGAAAGAAAGAAAGAAAGAGAGAGAGAGAGAGAGAGAAAGAAAAAGAAAAGAAAAGAAAAGAAAAGAAAAGAAAGGAAAGGAAAGGAAAGGGAAAGGAAAGGAAAAAGAAAAAGAAAAAGAAAGGGAGGGAAAAGAAAAGAAAAAAGGAGGGAGGGAGGGAAGGAAACTAGAATTTTAAAAGTACAAAACAGACCAATGAATTTTAACATAATAGAGTACAAAAGGGCTGGGATTCAGCTCAGTGGGTAGAGCGCAGTGCTGCAGTCTCTGAGGCCTAGAGTTCAATTCCCAGCACCGAAAAAATGGGAGAAGGGTCTGGCACTCCACTCCCAAGGCAATCCCGAAGCACTCAGCCACTGAAAACCCTATGAGGGTTGCTATGAGTCGGATACCGACTCGACGGCACCTAACAACAACAAGAGTACAAAAAGCACACAGTAAAGGTTTCACATCCCACATAATTAACATTTATGTATTACCACACATTGAGTTTTGTTGTAGAATCAAAGACTATCATCATTATCTGAAAAAGTTATTAAAATATCCCTCCCAACATACTGGTGTGAAGCTGGGTTTTCTTCAGAGACAGTACTTCAACCAGAACAAATAGCAACAGACTGAATGCAGCTCACAGCACAATACAGCTGTCATCTATTAGACCATATACTAAGGATATTTACAAAAATGTAATATTGCTCCCATTCTTTCTCTAAATTTTGTTTTAGAATATTGTCACTTTCATTTAAAATGTTATTTATGTTAACTTGTAATTAGCTTATGTATTTTAAGTGAATTAATAAGATACTTAATTCCTAATAGAATAACTGTCAACACATATGACCATATCAATAAAAGCTATTTGGAGTCCTACATAATTAAGAGTATAAAGGGATCCTGAGACCAAAGCGTTGGAGACTGACTACATTAAAATAATACTTAACATCACATTTTTATTTACTTTCCAAGTTTTTACCTAGAGGAGCAGATATAAATCTTACTTTCTTCAAATGCAGTCAAGCATAAGATATAGCACCACCTCCACTTCCAAGACAAAAGATAGCTAACAGAACACTTCATTCACAAATGTAATTACAGTAGTATAATAAAGCTATAACAGAACTTTTGCAGAAACAGACCCAAAGAATTTTCACTGAAGCAAACACAGAAAATATGAAAGTCCGAGTTTCAGAAGAATGAACACAGTCCTTGAGTGAATTCTTATGGTAACATTTTTAGTGGAGTTGGTTTTTATCATCTAAACTTATCACCTTCAGTAGAGGGTCATCAAAGAACTCTGCATAGAACATAAATCTGCTAATAAAAGTCATATTTAACAATTAGAAAAACAATCCATTATTCTAAATTGTGCAACCCTAGTTACCTTCATTATTAGAATAAATATAATGAGCTGTGTTTTGCTGAACTAACAAGCTAAAAAGGACCATCCAACAAAAGGTGTTCATGGCATTCATTAATCAGACCTCTTTTTTTTAGTACTTCTGTGAAGCATAATTTATCAATCTAAATGCCAGCACAAAAGCCTTGTATGGAGCAGATTTAAAAAAAAAAAAAATGTTCTTTACAGAATTTTATTGCTGACTAAGCAAGATGAAATGACAGTATATTTTCCTCAGGAATGATTAAAGTCGATAGAAGCTACTAACCCAGGGCAAATTTTGTTTAAAAAACTATGCTTACAAAGTCATACACCTGACCTAAGAGATATATTCTGCATAAAAAGGGGAAATGGTTGTATTACAGTTTCAGGTTTCTCATTTCCTCACAGGCTGAAGGCCTGAATTAAACACTTTTATGGCACTTCTCATCCTACTCTTAAGTCTAATTCCATTGGTATCTGGATGGTGAAATTTTTTAAGTTTTTCAAATTAAAACAAAAAGTTCCACTGATGTTGGTGTCCTATATAAAGCAGAAAGTAAGGATGTGATCAGAGGAGAAACTGAATACAACATAGTTCACTGCAACCTTGATGTTCATAAGTAAAATTCGTGTTTTACCCAGTTTCTTATTTAATTTTGGTATTGGGATTGTTAAACCCCGCACCTTGCTCATATTGAGCACATGCTCTACCACTGAGCTACATACCCAGCCCATAGCCAGTTTCATTAAAATCAATGTTCAGATGGAGGGAGGAAAAAAATTTACCCACATCTTATTATTCCACCAAGTAGTACCTTTTGTTTTCTGCAAAAGCTACTTACCAAAATATCATTTTGTAATGCTATTTAGACACAGTACGCTGAAATTACTTCCTACTGACAGAATCCCATTTCGGCTAAGACTAGAGAAAATACGGTTCATAGTACGTCTCAAATCTCAACAGTTTAACTCCTTCCTCTTCCCCGGCCAACCCCCCAATCCCTGGAAAACTATGTGCCGCGTTTTCACAAGGCATCATTTAGAGGCGGGGTGCAGGGTTCCTCTGATTTGTGGACATTTTTGGACATGGACATGTTATCCTGCCTGTGCAAAGTAAGCCTCCGTTATCAGCTTATAAATAATGATAAAAACTGACGACCCAATTCCATTCTGCTCGCATGTCTCTATCGCCATAAAGTTCACCGCGGCCCTCCACCCATTTCTACTCCAGAGCAGCCTCATCTGTACCCAGACCATCTCCAACTTGAACTGCTCCATGACCTTGGGCCAAAGCGACCGCTCCCCTCCCAAGCTGAAGTCTGGGAAACCAAGATCCCTCACTCGCCGCCCAGCGGACTGCAGAGGCCTCCGGGCTCAGGCCGGGTCAGCGGGTCGCGGTGAGGGCAGGCAAGCAAACCGTAAGAACCGCAGCCCGGCAACTGCTGGTGAGGCTGGCTGGGGAGAAGCCCTGTTAGGAAGGACGCCACGCCGGGGGCTGAGACAAGGCCCGAGGCGACCTGCGGGGCCAGCGCCGACGCTGCCTCGGTAGTCGCAATGGCTGCACGCCACCTCGAAGCTCGCAAGGCCCTCACGAGTCACTGGTCGTGGCCCCTCACGAACTCTGACCGCCCGCAAGCAGCGGCAGGTGATAGGGCCGCCCGGCAGCGAGCGTCTAAGTCCGTAACCGGCCTCAGGCGACGGCGTCTCCGAATCTCCCACCTCCCTCCCAGGGGCGCGAGGAGCCGGGACTAGGCTAGGAGGAGGCGTGCGATGCAACACGACACTGAGTGGCACAGGAAGGACAGCTTTTGACTCCTTAGAGAGGCCAGCAAAAAGGAAGGGAGGACGCGGCCCAAGAACCGTCAGGGACACTCGCGTACCTTCCTTTCGCCTGGCCTGAGGGTCCAACTGGAGCCAGCCGAACGCCCCACATCCGGGTATCCGGGGACACTCAGCAGCTTCTGCCGCGACCGCCGCCTACCCTCGGCGCAAACACCAAACTTCCGGCGACGACGACGACGACGCCTCGCCCGTCAAATGGGAGTTACCTCGACTGTCTGGGTTGCGCTTGCGCAACGCTCCTCTTCAACCCTAACAAGCCCAGCTGACCTATCAAGAAGCCGAAGATGGCCGCCACGCTCGCTGCGCGTCCTGCACTTTTCCACCCTAGCCGGGACGGGTGGGCGTCGGGGAAATGAGAGCCAGCATCTACCCTCCGCGCAGGCGCAGTGGGAGGCCACGCGCGCGCGCCTCCGCAGGTGGGCGCCTGGTAGGGAGGCAGCTGCGCCCCCGAGCGGCTGCTGCTTGCCGTCCTTGGGGTTATCTCTGGGAATAAAACCACCTAGGCCCTCAGCCGTGGTGGTTTCCCTTGGTTTGCTAGTGCTCTACCCCTGAGCTGCATTCCGCCCGTTTTTGATTTTTTTATCTTGAGACAGGACCTCGCTAAATTACGCAAGCGGCCTCTATGCTGAACTCGCGATCCTTCTACCACTGCCTCCCGAGTCGCTTAGGATTACAGGAGTGCGCCACTGAGCCAGCTCAAATACTGTATTTCTATCCGCGGTATCTAGCCCAAGAGTTTTTGATGGTCCTTAAAGGCCAGTGTAAAGAAAGCAGGTGGGACTAACTGGCCCTTCTCTCTCCTTCCCTCTTCTGCACCTCAGCGCGTCCAAGAAATGCACGGCTTTACATTTCCTTGCACATTTTCCTCCTTGTACACAGGAGCACAAGATTCTGCAAGAAACTGTAGAATGTTCCACCAGATTTAATCAAGGCTGGTGTTCAGACAACTTTGGCTCTTCGGAGGCTCTTTTAAACACGTTTTCTCTGCCACCCTTATTTGCAGAATTTTGAGGATGAGTAAATCTGTATTGCCATTCAGAATAGAAAGGGAGGTGATCATAAATGGGTTCTCCCGTTCTTGCCCTCCTTTTTTGAAGCCAAGTACAACCAAAATGCGTTCTAAATTTGTCAAGCCTGATGTTTTTCTGACAATACATCTTCCACAAAACTTTAATGAGCTGCTTGGCAGTTTGGTGGGGAGATTTTATGCGTTATTGGTGGGTGAATTCCCCGCATTATCACACATCGTGTTATTTGGCAAAAACCTGCCTACTGTCCCCATCCCAAACCCCAGGTTCCTCATATGTATTTTAATGTTGTTGTTGTTAAGTGCTGTCAAGTCAGTGTCCAATTTACAGCAACCATATACATACAATGGGCAGAATACTATTGTCAGTGCTTCTCTGCTATTCATAGGGTTTTCAATGGCCAATTGATTTTTGGGGAGTAGGTGGCTGGCTCCTTATCCCAAGCCTACAGTACATGGTGTTCCCAGGCGGTCTCCCATCCAAGTACTAACCAAGCCCAACCCTGGGTAGCTTCTGAGATCTGACGGGATCTGACACAATAGGGCTACAGCTGCAGGCCTATATATTTTAATGGCATATGTCAAATGGCTCAAACTGAAGAGAGAAACTGGTTAAAGATGGTTATTTACCAGAACATCTGACCTGTTTGTCTTCATCTTTACATTACCAGAAAACTAGTGGGATTTCTTTTGGTTAGGTGAACCACTTTACCTTTAATGATGCAAGTTCTGACATACACACATACTTACAAATCATATTTACACGCTTCATTCCTAAAAAATAGGCATTTGCTTTCCACTCTTGTATTAGCCTCAGTCAGCAGCATAGAAATCCTTAAAAATGTCAGGCCATGTGAAATCATATGTGTTTATTTTTGATACAGAGGTAATTTGAAGCCAGGCATGGTAGCACAGGCTTGTAATCACAGGGACTCTAGAGGCTGAGGCAAGAGATTAGTAAGTTAATAGCCTGCCTGGGCTACATAGTGAGACACTGCCTCAAAAAATAATAATAATAAAAATAATTTGATGTATAATTAATCTGTAGTTTATTTTAGATTTTCTTTCCTAAAATTATAGTCAGTTACTTAAATGTACTGCGAAAAAATAGTTCACTCTTGGGAAAAATTAACTTCAGCAGTTTTTATCGTTTTAAAGGATTTTCCACTTCTGATTCATTAATGTCAGAGTTCTCATTTTGAAGTGTAATAGAATCTTAATTATTCTGTGATATACATTTGACAGAATTTGTTTTGCCTTCTACGAAACTTTTTTTTTTTTTTTTTTTTTTTTGCAGTACTGGGGGGGTTGAACCTAGGGCCTTGCACTTGCATGCTCTGTAAGTGCTGAACCACTGAGCTGCACCCCCAGCCCTTTTTTTTTTTTTTTTTTTTACTTTTTTGAGACAAGGTCTTGCTAAGTTGCGCAGACTGCCTCTGGTCTCAAACTTGCGATCCTCCTGCCTCTGCCTCTGAAGCTGCTGGGATTACAGGCCTGCGCCACTGCACCCCGCCCAAACATTTTCTTTTAGAGCAGTCTGTTTATGAGCTTTGTTGTTTGGTTGTCCACTAAAAGATTATGATGATTAATGGAATAAATTTCTTCCTTAACTAAGCTTTCAGTCTCTTCCAGAAAAAGAGTAAACTTCAGGTTTTGCAAATCATGGTCAATGAGAAGACTAGCACTGAATTGGTGGAAAAGTGTAAATGACAACTGAATTCAGAAGGGATCTGGGACTAGCAAAAAGTAATTTTCTCAGACAACTATTATATAGGAAGACATTCAACTTAGAAAGAGAAAGTGTTTGGTAATCCAAACAAAATATTAGTCAGATCCCTGTAGTTTGAAAATGATTTAAATCCAGCTGAAACTAAATTTTTAGAAGTCCTTATTGCTACCATAACTAGGGATCTGTGGAAGAGCAGCTGACCTCAGGCCATCCTAAAACCTGAGGCTCAAATCATGTCAGCAGGACACTACAATTCTCAGCTCTTCTTTCTTCTGTATTAACTTCATTCTCAATGAGGTTCTTCTGACAACTTGGCAAAGATTATATAAGCTTGTGCTGAACGTACTCTAGTGAAAAGAGAGACCTCCATTCCTATGAAGTCCTGAGAAAATCTTGGAAGAAAGTTCTAATTGATTCAGCTTTGTCATGTGCCTATGCTAGAAACAAATGCTGTGACCCAAATAGCGCAGCTGAGGGCTCAAACTATGGTTATGTAAGTGGTGAAGGTCTTTTTCACAACCCTTCTACCAACAATTGCAAGCCCCTACTCTGTGCTCTCTTGCTAAACTCAAAACTCACCTGAGTTTGTTTAAATTGCTTTTTTCTTCACTTCAAACTGTAAGATGTACTTTTCTGCACTTGCTTATATTTAAGATATCTACTTCTAAAAACTAATGATGGAATATTCATATTGCCCCACACATCATATTCTAAATTCCTTCTTCTTTTTTTCTTGTGGTCAATCTAAATGCCTCCAACACACAAAATTTCTGCTAACTCACAGAGCAGACTCACAGCACAATCTCAGTTTCAGACCAACCCCCCGCTAACAGCAAGTAAAGGCCTTTACTTTGTTGCTTCACCCTTGCTGACTATTTTGAGACCCACACAGTTCATATTATGGGAGAGTAAAAATTTTTTAAAAAATCAAAAATCAAGAGCCAGTCTTGGTGGCACACACCTGTAATCCCGGCAACTCAGGAGATAGAGGCAGGAAGATGACAAGTTCAAGGTCAGAAGTAGCTTGCATAATTTAGAGAATCCCTGTCTCAAGATAAAAATAAAATAAAAAGGGGGCTGCAAGTGCAACTCAGTGGTACAGCACTTGCAAGGTATGTGCATGGCCCTAGGTCCAGCCCCAGAGTACTGAAAAAAAAAAAAAGCTAGAAAATAAAGACAAAAATTATAGCAATTTGATCTAAATCAACTGATAATGGCATTTCAATTTGCCATCTGACAGACTCACCACTAATACTTACAAGTAATTATGAGGCCCCATATATTTGATAGAAGATGAGTATATGTTAGCCATATTGAAAAGCTACCTGGACAAAAGTCTGGAGAGAGCCAGGTGTGGTGGTGCATGCCTGTAATCCCAGCACTCCGGAGGCAGACACAGCAAAATCACGAGTTTGAGGCCAGCCTGGGCTACTAGCGAGACCCTGCCTTAAAAACCAACAACAAAATGATTTGCGGAAGAGAATGAGCTTGATGAGTTGCAAGAACTCAAATACTCCTATACTACTGGTAGGAGAGGGAGGGGCCTTATGGATAATAAGGAAGAGTACCCTGTGCTTGGTATTGGGGATACTGCAATGAGCAATACACAGAAGGTCTTCATCCTCATAGAGCATACATACAAATGGAGGAGACATTCAATTATTTTGCCAATATTAATTGAGGTCTGTATGGATTCAACTTGACATGACTGTGGCTGTTTTGAGTCACAATTAAGGCAGGATAGAAAGACAGGGAAAAATTGGGGGGACATGGGAAGGAAAAGGCTTTTCACCCTGGTCTTAGTCTTATCAGCTGAGAATTCCAGCACAATCAAAAGAAGAAAAGCTACTGTGAAGACTGCCTACATAAAAACCAGTGCTTTCCTAAAAATCTCACCAAACCAAATTACAGACTATAATTAAAATTAGTAGACCTAGACAGGATAAAAAGACAGAAAATTTGGGAGACTTGGAAAAGGAGAGAATCCCCTCACTCTGGAATCTGATGTCATCTCCCACTGGATGAAAATCAACAGCTTTAATTCAAAGAATCTGCTTACAACATTTCCTAACTAATGAGATCAGTAAAGACTGCCTAAGTGATTATAATTCTCATCTTCCTGAGGCCACTCAAACAAAAGCGTCAGAAACAACAAATAGACTATGCTTACTTAGGCCGTGAATATTTACAACTTTTAAATTTAACATTACTAGCATCCCTCTCCCATACCCAAGCCTAAATACTGTACCCCATAACATCACCCTACAATTAAACTTACATAAATTCTTTATAAGAGTAATAAGTAAACTAGCTCTGTTACCTTTTCTTGTAAATTTTTAACTCTACTTAATTTTTAAATTTTAATTCTTAAACCTAGTTTAAGACACAAGAATATATATATATATATGTGTGTGTATATATATATATATATATATATATATATATATACATACATACATACATACATACACACATACATATATATATATATCCATTGTAAATACACTCAGGTATGCCTCTCTCTCTCTCTCCACATGTGTATACTCTCTTACCCCTTTACCTAATAAACTTCAAACTGCTTCTTTCTCTTACTGACTCATTCTGAAATTCATTTTTGCAATCAAGCCAAAGACCCAGCTTTTACCTGAGTGAAGGTCCCAAAAAAGGGGAACTCTTTAGGTTATGGCAGTAGGAGAGTAGGACTGCAGCCTCACTGCTGGTGACAATAACCACTATAATTGACCCTGAGAAACCCTGGTCAATTTTTTCCAAAAATTTTCAGCATGCTATAAATAGACAAAAACCATTAAAGTGGTATGTAGAGCTTAACAACCAGACATTGGCACCAGGAATGTGCCTGATTCTTCTCTTTGATATGAACCCTGAACTTGTATGTCAAAATAGATCCTGAAGCAGGTGCCAGACATGGGTGCTGTAGCACTTACCTAAGCACAGGTACATATGTCATGGGGTCATATTGGATCCCAGAAGCATGATACCAGTTAAGGGTTAGCTTGAGATAAACCGTGTACATTCTGCCTTAAATGAAGTCACTTTTGCCCTAACAATTTTATAAGCCCCCATCATTTGACCCAAATCTCAGGGATTCACGTGGTCTTGTTGCTACTCAGGACTGCATTCCTATTGCAAGTTACCAATAAACTGCAAGTCCCCAGTAAATTGCAAACTGCACAATCCTGGATCTGTTTGCCTCCTTCAGTCTCACAGACTTGGGGCCAGTTCTTATACAATAGACAGGATTGTTCCAGAAAAAGGGCACATTGTGTGCAAGGCACTATGATAGGGTGTGGAGTGAACAGATAGTTCCTGCTTTCAGACAGTTTGTATTCTTGTGTCAGATAATAAATAAGGAAACAAATAGTTAAATGCCAAGAAACAAATACGATCATAAACAAATTAGCGCTATCCAACCTAATTTTCTGTGATGATGGAAATGTGTTCTGTACCTGCACTGTAGCCAGAGCCACATTTGGCTTTTGAGCACTTGAAATGTAGCTGTCGCAACTGAGAAACTGAATTTTTAATTGTATTTAATTTAAATAGCCTTGTCCAAGCACTTTAATTTTTTAATCTAGGTGCTTATTAATATCACCATTGGCTTTAGTTTATTTAAAACTCTGTCCTGACATTGGTTCTCCTCAGTTCTAAGGAAATTCCCAACAGCTCCAGGTGCTACAATTTTTCCATTCACATCCAAAAGGGAAGAGCATTCCATGCAAAATCTGATTGGATCAACTTAGTTCCCAAGCCAATTGTGGTCAAGTAAAGAAATGTGACCATTGGTATAAAGGATAGAATCAGGAGTTTTGTTGTTGTTGTTCTTGTTTTTGTTTTTGTTTTTTTGGTACTGGGAGTTGAATACAGAGCCTCTCGCTTGCAGGCTTTGCAAGTGTTGGACCACTGAGCTGCACCCCCAGCCCTTTTTTTTTCTTCTTCTTCTTTTTGAGACAAGGTCTCGCTAAATTTCACAGACTGCATCTGGTCTCGCACTTGCAATCCTCCTGCCTCCGCCTCCCAAGCTGCTGAAAATACAGGCGTGTGCCACGGCACCTAGCTCTAAAATCAGGTTTTTTTAAGACCACATGGATCACCAAAAGAATGTCAGGAACTTTTGGGAGGAGCAAAAGATAGATATTGAGAAGCCAACACACAAATTTGCATTGCAGCCTTGATACTAAAATTGTGGTACACTGATTAGGGCACCTTTGCCTATTGAATGCTGGCTTAAAAAATGAAGAATTTCAGGGCCCACAATTGACTCAGAATTTTCATTTTAATTTCCTCAGGTAAGTTCATGAGCTGGGATTTAGCTCAGTTGGTAGAGTGCCGCTCTGCAGTCTCTGAGGTCCCAAGTTCGATTCCCAGCACTAGTAAAATGGGAGAAGGATGTGGCAACCCACTCCCAAGGCAATCCCGAAAACAATCAGCCATTGAAAACCCTATAAAGGTCACCATGAGTCGGACATGACTGGACGGCACCTAACAACAACAGTTGAGTCCTATGCACACTAAAGTTTAATGAGCATTACCTTACAACATCCAAGAATTCTGGTAATCAGGGATGAAGTCCAAACTATAGATACAAATTAAAACCATAGTTCCAGGGTAGATCACCCAGGCTACAGAAGGTACCCAAAAAAGACTACAGCAGTAAACCCCATAAGCATGCCAACATATAATGGTTCTATAAGGGAAGGATGAGCCAGGTAAGGAGTCCCAGAAAGAATAGCTGGCGATGTAGAAGGAAAACCAGGTGTGTGTGGCATCCTGAGAGCCAATGCAGGAAGGTGCTTCAAAGAGATTGAATGTTACTGAGATGGCGAGTAAAATGAAGGTAGAAAAGTTTGTCTTGAGCCCGGTGCCCACAGGCATACCTGTAATCCCAGCTATTCCAGAGGCTGAGGCAGGAGGATCACAAGTTTGAGGCCAGGGCATCCTGCACAAATTAATGAGATCCTGTCTCAAAATTAAAACAAAAAACAAACAAACAAAAAAAAACCTGGTTGGGGCTGACAGTGCAGTTCAGTGGCAGAGCACTTGCCCACCACGTGGGAGGCCCTGGGTTCAACGCTTTTTGTTGTTAGGTGCCACTGAGTCGGGTCTGACTCATAGCACCCCTATGTACTACAGAACAAAACACTCCCAGACAATGTGCCGTGCCCAGCACTAGGTCATTATTTCTTGGCTATTCATAGGGTTTTCAATGGCAGATTGTTTCAGCAGTAGACCACCAGTCCTTCTCCTGCTTTTGCGGCCCTGGGGAATGGAACCAAGGGACCTAGAGAGTACAGAGCTGCGTTCTACCAACTGTGCTAAATCCCAGTCCTCGGTAAAAAGAACGATTGTTTTGGATCAACTAAATTGAATGATACTGTGTGATTTTCTTCAGGTACATTAATGCTATAATTCCTAGAGTGGAAACACAATTGGAATATTCCTTTGGGCTTCTCTCAGAACTCTTCTTCATTCAGAGCAAGTTGTATTTGATGCTTCGTCACCGCGTCCTGTTGTGCCAAAGCATGATCGCGACAGGCCTACTAACTGGATTTACTGTCCTCAAATCTCCCTCCTGCAAGAAACTCCTAAAGCGGTACCTCACGCCCTACGCAGTTGCAAGGCACTCCTCCGGCCGCCAGGGGCCGCCGTAGCGCTCCTGGAGGCCGGAAGGGAGCGCGGCTCCGCACGCCCTCGGCGTTTCCGCCCGGCGTCCGCAGGCCTCCGCGCGCTCTTTACGTCCTTAGTCTGTGAAATAGGCGTTTCCGGCCATTCATACTCCAGGTTTTGGGGTTCTTGGTTGTTGAGTTCTGTGTACAATTGGACCAAAAGGGTGACGGCACTACTAGGATGAAGCTCGTGAGGTGAGGAGGTCCCCAGGCGGGTTGGGGGATGTGAAGGGAGGGTTTGGGCTCAGTCGGGAAGCTGGGCCGCTCTCACTGCAGTAAGCGGGAAAGCCGCGCGCGTGCGGCCTGCTAACGGCCTCCGGCGCCCGCCGCTCCCGCCCCCATCTTGGTGGCGCCGCTGTACTAGACGCTGGGCTTGGGGCTGGGTCCTGCGCCGACCCCGCGTGCCTTCGAAGAGGTGAAAGTAAAGGTCGAGTTGCTTCTTCCCACCTTGCGTATGGACATTTAAAAGTGCGGCGCCTGGCATACAAGGTCGCCTTCGATTAGTTACCGATTTTCATTGTCGGTGCAACTCTAGCCTCACCTAAAAAGAGAATTTTGAAGCTGCATGGGTTTATTTGGAAATAACGACACTTACTTGCAGTACTTTTTTTTTTTTTTTTTTTTTTGCAGTACGACGGATTGAACCTAGGGCCTTGCAATATGGGAGGCAATTGCTCTACTCATGAGCCGCATCCCCAGCCTTTAAAAATTTTTTATTTTGAGACAAGGCCACGTTAAGTTGCCTGGGCTGGTCTTCATTTCGCTTTGTAGCCCAGCCAGGCCTCGAACTTGGGACCTGTATTCCTCAGCCTCCCCAGTAGCTGTGATTACCGTCGTGTGCCACCTGCAAACTTTTAAATCAGAAAGATTTCTTCATAAATTGTGTTTTAAGGTTTATATTTGGTACTCTTTCTTGCGGCACTGGGGATTAAACCCAGGGCCTCGCGCTTGCATGCTCTACAAGTGCTGGACCACAGAGTTGCACCCTAAGCCCATTTTCTTACTTTTTGAGACAGGGTCTTGCTATATTACGCAGACTGCCTCTGGTCTCAAACTTGAGATCCTCCTGCATCTTCCTCCCAAGCCTCTGGGATTATAGGTGTGCGCCACCGCGCCTGGCTGTATTTGGTACTCTTTAGACTTAGTGCGGGTATGGGATTTAGCTCAGTTGTAGAGTATTGTGCTGCAGTCTCTGAGGTCCCAAGTTCAATTCCCAGCACCGCAAAAATGGGAGAAGGGCCTGGCAATCCACTCCCAAGGCAACCCCGAAACAGCCATTGAAAAAAAACCCTGTGAGGGTCGCTATGAGTCGGATACCGACTCGACGGCACCAAACAACAAGATTTAGTGATTATTCGAACGTCCGCCATTAATGTAAGCTTCTGACTCACGAAAATATTCCCACTATTGGGCAGAAGTCATCACTTTAATTACGACTGATTACACGGGTAATATTTCTCCAATTTTCTTTCTGTGACTATATCGATCAGTGGAACCTACTAAAGACTTGCTTACGTGTTTGTGTAATTAATTACAAACTATCTGTAAATAGACTTGGTTCTGAGGTTTTTCCTTCAGTCAGGGACTGGAACATAGGGGCAGAGGGCCATAATAACTAAGCCAGCAATTAGAAAAAGTTAGCAAATTTCTTTCCTTTTTTGTCAGGGATTGTCACTTTCCACCACACAGCTACTGGGCACTTGTTATAGTGTACACATGTAATAGAATTTATTAAGAGGCAGAATTGCTGCCATTTTGGAGCTTTCTGTTTAGTGGTGAAGACAGACAAACGGGTAATTACCAGTATGTTTGAAATAACAAAAACCTCTCAATGTTATCCTTGGAGGAAGTTTGTAGAGAAAGCATTTAAGGTCAATTTCGGGTTCCCCCCCAACCCAGGGTCTCCAACTTGCTAGGCAGGAGGTCCTCCACTGAGCTACACCATAACCATAAGTTCATTTTTATTTGAACTATAACTGTGGATTTAAAAATCTCAACATTTAAAATATATTTTTTCAGTTTCTTCATACCTACTTAGTCAAAATCATAATTCTTTTACAGTTAACTTTTATCAGCATGTGGTATGCTTTGGATTCAGTTTTTCTCACTTAAAGACAGAATTTTCCTGTAATTTTGATGACTGTACTGAATCCCACTTTGTGTTTTTGGTACAGTTTAGAAACAAAATTTCTTACTAGAGAATGTATTTTGCCTTGTGAAATATGGTTTTTTGATTAACTAGCTTGCATTTTCAACTTTTGTTTTGTTTTGTTTTTCTTGTTACAGTACTAGGGGTTCAACCCAGGGCCTTGTCCTCTTACCACTAGATCTTACTCATGTCTCTTGCTGCATATGTCTAACTTTTCAAACATTTTACTAGAAATCTGATAAGATCTGACTTGCTCCTCCCCATGCTGTTTTGTGGCCAGGCACAAATTTTTTTTTTTTTTTTTTTTTTTTTTTTTTTTTTTTTTTTTTTTTTTTTTTTTTTTTTTTTTTTTTAATTTTGTGATAGTTGGGGGTTGAACCCAGGGGCCTCACACATACTTTGTAAGTGCTCTATCACTGGGCTGCTCCCTCAGCCCACTTATTTATTTATTTTGGGTCAGGGTGTTGAGGAGTTGTCAAGCTGCCTCTGGCCTGGAACTCATGATTCTCCTGGCTTCACCTCCTGAGTCACTGGGATTACAGGCATGCATCAGGGCACCTGGGTACTATTTTCAGTTTTTTGAGACAGGGCCTTGTGTATAGCACAAATTGGCTTGGAACTTTCGTCAGTCTTCCTGCCTCAGCTTCCCAAGTGCTGTGATTACAGGCATGTGCCACCACGTTTGGCTTCATTTTTCACTTGAGTCAGGGTCATGCTAAATTATGCAAGCAGATCCTTACCTCAGATTTGCAGTTCTCCTGCTTCTACCTCTGGAGTCACTGGGATCATAGGTGTGTGCCACTGTGCCCAACAACTTTTTTTCAGTAAGAGTTTTAAAATGCAGATCTTTACATTAGGGGAGTTTCAGGGGGTTTATGTTTGCTTTGGTTTTGTTTGCAGTACTGAGGTTTGAACCCAGGGCCTTGTGCATGCAAGTACTGTACCATGGAGTTGTATCTCCAGCCCCTTTTTTATTTTGAAACAGGGTCTTGCTAAGTTGTGCAGGCAGCAAACTCAGGATCTTCCTGCTTCAGCCTACCAAGTAACTGGGGTATAGGTATTTGCCATAGCACTCAGCTCTTTCCATTTTTATATTGTTAAATTTGTTAGTCCTTCTTGGGTATGGGCTTTGCTTATTAGTACAATGTTTTCCAGACCAAAATTGTAAAATATAATACCTTATTTTGCTTTGGTTTTATTTATTTGCTGTACATGTGGGTTGAACCCAGGGCGTTGCACATGCTTTGGAAGTGCTCTGCCAGTCCTAGACCATTTTTAAATTTATTTGGAGACAAGGTGTCACTAAGTTATGCAAGCTGCTTCTGGCCTTGAACTTTCAGTCCTCCTGCCTCATCCTCCAGAGATACTGGGATTAGAGGCATGTGCCACTGCACCTGGCTTAGTTTTATACTTAAAAAGAATCTTAATCCGCCTGGAATTCTTTTCTGTGCAGTGTGAAGTACAACTCTTCCTTTATTCTTTTCCCCAGTTGGACAGCCAATTGTCTCAGAGTTGTATAATGAATAACTCATCTGTTCCTCATTTTATCTAAATTTGTCCCTTTTTTGTTAGAAGTATTATGGGAGAAAGAAAAGTTGAAGGGCTTACAAGTTGTTAAACTGTTGCAATTTCTTCCCTTCTCTTTTCACAATTTACACTTTGATCATGTCATTTGAAACTAAGTTGCAGGCATTGGACTATTTTAATGTGTATTTTCCAATGAGGACATTCTCCAGTATAACCCCAATACCACAATTACACATAAGAAAATAGTGATCCTACAATATTACCTAGTATGTAGTTCATATTCAGAATTTTTAGTCTATAATAAAATACTTTGTGCACTTTCATAACATCACTCACACTAAATGGTACATACAGTATCACCTGTTGTACTCCCTCACTAGATTACTGTTGAGAGCAAGGATCAGGACCTCTCTCTCTAATCCTGGATTGTAATAGACACTAGACTTAATATTGGCTGAACATTTCAATGATTAAAAGGAAACCAACCTTAAAACATCACCTTTTGTAGTGGTATAGACTGCCATCACAAAAGGAGAAATTACCTGGTTTCAGATATATCAAGCTTCAAACCCTGAAAAATTTCTCTCTTCTGGATCACAAGAAAGGAAAATCAAGTTAAAGTGTGGTGACACACCTGTGATCAAGTACTTGCAAGGCCAAGGCAGGAACATCATTTGAGTTTAGGAGTTAGAGATTAGCCTGGGCAACATAGCAAGACAGGAAAAAAGTTTGTATGACTAAAGAAAACACAAACGTAAATGAATGATAAAGTGGGAAAACAAAAAGAAAACTCAACTTAATTGAAAATGTGTGGCTAATTCACAAAAAAATACAAACCTTTTATATTCATGAAAGATATTGAGTCTCACACATAATGTTGGGGTATATTTGCCATTTCTTTTTTCTCCCTATTAATGAAAATTTGGAAGATTGTTAACTAGTGGTGATGAGAGCTTGCATAAATGGGTTTATAATAGCAATGGAAAACAGCTTTATGTCCGACCACGGGGGGATAATAAATCAAGAAATTTCCATTTGGTAGAATACTATCTCAATGTTGGAATATGTATTGACAGGGAAATATCTCCAGTATAAACTAAGTGGGAGCTATGAGTTATAGAAGTCATTAAAGTATGGCCCAATTTATGTAACCCCCATGTGTCAGCTTGCCATGCTGTGGGGACTTGCTGTGATGCTGAAAGCTATGCCACTGGTATTTCAGATACCAGCAGGATCACCCATGGTGGACACATTTCAGCTGGGCTTCCAGACTAGGACAAACTTGGAAGTCAGACCTGGCAACCCACTACCAAAATAATTTGCTATTGAAAATGTGAATAGCAGAGAAGCACTGGCAAGTATAGTGCCAGAAAATGAGCCTCCACGGCTGGAAGGCATTCAAAAATCTACTGGGAAAGAGTTACCTCCTCAAACTAGAGTTGACCTTAATGATGGGAATGGAATAAAGCCCATGGAACCTCTTTTCACTGATGTTTCATGACTCAAAATAAAAGGAACATAGCAGCGGCAACATTGGGCTCACACATAAGAAGACCGTTTGCATGGCAGTGTTGGGTAGTGTTTTGTCCTATTGTACCTAGAGTTGCTATAAGTGAGATCTGACTCAAAAATTGTATGTATATGTTTATGGTCAGGAAGAATATCTCCATCCACAGGAGGGGTATAGGAAAAAAGATTTTTATTCTATTTTTGCCCACACAAGAAGCATGTAATCTTACGCTACAAGTTACAATTCTTTTTTGTTGTTGTTGCTTAAAATATGAGTATAGGATAGCTGGGCTTTGATGTACAGGCCTGTAATCCTAGCGCTTGGAATCCAAAGCAGGAGGATCATGACTTCTCTGCTGGCTTGGTCTTCATAGTAACACCCTAGCTCAAAGAAGAAAAAAGGAAAAAAGTCTAGCAAAATGAATATCTTCACTTGAGGCTGAGTTGTATACTGGTGAAAATTCCAAATGACAGTTTATGTTAGAATGCTAACATTATTGTGTTCCTTTATAAGTGTTGAGTGTATAGATCAGGGAAAATTAAAAATGGTATATAGTTTTTTGTTTTTTGGTTTTTTTGCAGAACTAGGGTCTGAACCCAGGGCCTCGAGCATACTTTGTAAGCACTGTACCATTTAGCTACACCTCCAGCCCCCTTTATATTTTTTATCTTGAGACAGGGTCTCACAAAGTTGTGTAGGCAACCTCTGGCCTTGAACTCATGATCCTTCTGCCTCAACCCCCCCACCCCACCCAGATTGCTGGGATTACAGGTGTGCTCCACTGTGCCCAGCTGGAATGTAGATTATTATTAGAAATTGATGGAGATAACATTTAGCAGATTTTCCAATTTCACCCTTTCAACTTCATAAATCTAATTTTAAAGATTAAAGGTGGAAATTCATGGTTTTATTCCTATTTTTCCAGATTTTTGATGAAATTGAGTCATGAAACTGTAACCATTGAATTGAAGAATGGAACACAGGTCCATGGAACAATCACAGGTATGGAAGTTGGACTATTTAGTTTTTGGAGTTCCCCCCCATCCCATCTACCTATGGGCCAGAATTATTCTTTGGTTGCTTAATGAATTATTGTACTACAGATCATCATTTTGTTTTTCCAGAGTATTTAATTGACTTTAATTAAACCTTACCTTTAATACTTATGAAACAACCAAACTGAATTTCCCAGATTATCCTCTCTTTTTTATGTCTCTGCTTGTGCATGTTCCTTGGGGTAGAATGTTGCTTCTTCTAACATATATTTGAAACTTTTTACTTTTATTAGAATTTTGTGCTTCCTATCAGATTGTAATGTTTTTGAGGATAGAATGTGCGGCTTGCATGTCTGATTTTGTTGTGCAAAAAATAGGTGGGAAATGAAGGGGAGGCTAGGGAACTTTTTTTTTTTTTTTTTTTCCTTCCTTTGGTGCTAATAGAGTTGAACCCAGGGTCTCACACATGCTTTTGCAAGTGTTCTACCACTGAGCCACTCCCCCAGCCCATTTTTTTTACTTTCATTTTGAGGCACAGTCTCACTAAGTTAAGCAGGCTGGTTCTGGCTTCAAACTTGTGATCTTCCTGCCTCCACCTCCTAAACTGCTAGGATTACAGGCATGTGCCACTGTGCCTGGCTAGGGGGGAACCATAATTTTACCTTACTAAGACAATCAGTGTCACCATAACATTTTGGAGCATTTTCTGTGCTTATAATAGGCATTCTAAAAACTTGGAAAATATCAAAAGAATTGATCAGCCAAATGAAAGAAAATGCGTAGCATGTGTTCCTACTTCCTACAATTTTGAAATTATAAATGTATTTATTTTTCTTTTTTTGCAGTACTTGGGGGTTGAACTCAGGGCCTTGTACATACTTTGCAAGTGTTCTACCACTGAGCTGCATCCCCGGTCCGGTTTTTATTTTTTATTTTGATTCAGATTCTCACCAAGTTAAGCAAGTTGCCTCTG
The DNA here is from genome assembly GCA_007922755.1 of Pedetes capensis. Taxonomy (NCBI): domain Eukaryota; kingdom Metazoa; phylum Chordata; class Mammalia; order Rodentia; family Pedetidae; genus Pedetes; species Pedetes capensis. Next base: position 61,785 of record VMDO01003159.1, read on the forward strand.
ACCTCGAACTCGTGATCCTCTTGCCTCAGCCTCCTGAGTCTCTGGGATTATAGGCAAGGGCCAACATCCCCAACAAAATTGTTGTAGGTCCAGCATCTGAATAAGCCAAGAGAAATGTAAAGTATTAAACTAATATTGTTTGTGGATAAGTAAAAGTTTACAATACTAATTGTGAAAGGAAATCAGTACATTATAAGATTGTAATATGGTTTATGACCATATCTGAGGAAGTATAATTGTTATCCTGTTAAACATCCATAAGTAATGATTTTGTCTGCTTTCTCCAAAGTACTGTTTTAGGTGTTGTGGAAAAGCCAGAGTGGTGGTCTTGCCTTTTTGGTAGTCTAAATCTAGTGATGAAAAATGCAATACAGATAATGTAATGTAAGTTTTGCTAAATATATAATAGGTATTTAATAAGTGGATGTATAATGGAGAGAGTTTCAGTAAATTGTGGGAGCAAAAGCTAGTAAAACTGCTGATAACCATTATTAACAGTTTTTGTATCCTATGTGAACATGTAAAAATATGAAAACAGCTCAGCATAGGAGTGCATGGCTTTAATCCCAGCAATTTGGAAGGCAGAGGTGGGAGGATTGCAAAGTCGAGGGGCAGAGGCAGCCTGTACAATTTAGTGAGACTCTGTTGCAAAAATAAAGAAAAGGGAATGAGGGTGCAGCACAATGGTAGAGCACTTGCCTAAGATGAGCGAGGCCCTGGGTTCAACCTCCAGTGGTACAGGAAAAAAAAAAATGAACTCATTTCTGAACAACAGCAATAAGCATACTATCTACCATAGAGATGAGGAGGATTAAATTTAACGTGCAGTTCCTAGAACATAGAAAACAGCACATAAAACTTTTTTTCCCTTTCCCTGCATGGATCAGTGTCTCCAAGGAGGTGGTAGAGATGGACTGTATCAAGAGCATATTAATTGTAGGAAAGAAGAGGGACCTCTTTTTCCTTTGACTGGAAAGAAGGAAGAAAGAATTAGTATTACTGAAATTTGGATGTGAATTTTGGGAAAGTTGAAAGAATTCATGTTTTCTGACCTTTCTGAGTAAAGAAGTTATTTAAATAGATCTTTACTATTGCATTTGTTCAAGTATAATTTAGTAAAGGCTTCTATAATTAGATGCTTCTGCTATAGTGCCATATATTCCTCCTCCAAAGCCTCACACTAAAAATAATGGCTTAGTAAGGCCAGGGTCAGTGGTACATATCTGTAATCTCAGCGATATCCCAGTGACTCTGGAGGGAGAGGCAGGAGGATTGCAGGTTCAAGACCAGAGGCAGCCTGCATAACCTAGCAAGACCCTGTGTCAATTTAAAAAATAAAAAATGGGCTGGGAATGCAGCTCAGGGGCAGAATAGTTGGGAAGTATGTGCGAGGCCCTTGGTTCACCCTCCCATACTGCAAAATAATATGAATGGCCCAGTGAGAAAAATAAATCGAGACAGATCACTGAAAATCCGTGCAACTGTGTAATCAAAGTATTAATAAAAACAACAGTCCTTTTAAAAAATACTGTTAAGGTGACTGGCACCATAGTACACACCTATAATCCCAGTGAGGCAGGAGGATCATGAATTTGAGGCCAGAGGCAGCCTGTGCAACTTAGTTGAGACCTGTCTCAAAAAATAAAAATGGGACTGAGTGTGCAGCTGAGTGGTAGAGCACTTGCCTACCATGCATTAACATCCTGGGTTCAACCCCCTAGTACTGTGCATAAAAACAGTTAAGGGCTAGGGATGTAGCTCAGTAAATGAGCACTTGCCCCGCATGAGTGAAGCCCTGGATTTGATCCCTAGTACCACCACCGTAAAATTAAACAAAACCAAACAAAAATAGTTAAAAAGACGTGCTAAAGTGGGCATGGTGGTACACACCTATCATCCCAGCCCTTGGGAGGCTGACGCAGGAGGATTGTGACTTTGAGGTCAGCTGTCCTACATAGCAAGACAGTTTCTCAAAATCAAAACAATAAGTTAAGTTCCTAATAGGAAGGAAAAATACCACAGGACTTTTAGTAGTTTAAAAATAAAGGTGAGAATAGCTTGATGAAATGTAGTGTTAGGAAGTGAGAGAAACTATAAGAGAATTGTGCCATAAAAACCAAACCTGGGAGATAGAGGAAAATAAAGGGAGTAATGGGCATAAACCATATGTAATACTCAGTGTTCATCCAGGGCTTGCCTCATTCACTTCTGTAAGCATACTTAGCTGTGTACAACAGTAGCGTGGCTAGGGAAAATATGAAGGAAAAGTTGCTGATTTGTATTTACATTGTTCCCCCATTTACTTACCGTATGTGTGCTAAATTCTGTCATAGAAACTTGCACTAAAGCACAACAGATAATATTCTTTCAGAATACAGTATCACCTGTGCCTGATAGATTAATTGGTTGCATTTCTTATCATGCTAGTAATAGCCCTACTTTTGTGTTTTTTAGGTGTAGACGTCAGCATGAATACACACCTTAAAGCTGTGAAAATGACTCTGAAGAACAGAGAGCCTGTACAGCTGGAAACATTAAGTATTCGAGGAAATAATATTCGATATTTTATTCTGCCAGACAGCTTACCTCTGGATACACTACTCGTGGATGTTGAACCTAAGGTGAAGTCCAAGAAAAGGGAAGCTGGTAAGTTTGAAGAATTACAACTGTTCTTTTATATGATGTGTTTGAACCTTCATTGATAGCTGGGTGCAGTGGCGCACACCTGTAAACCTAGCGACTTGGGAGTCAGGCAGGAGGATTGCAAGTTCAAGACCAGAGGCAGTATGTGTAATTTAGTGAAATCCTGTCCCAAAAAGTAAAAAAATGGGCTGGGAGTATAGCTCAGTGGTACAGTACTTGCAAAGCCTGCAAGCACAAAGCCCTGGGTTCAACCCCCAGTACCCCCCCAATAACCTTAATCCAGTATTCAAGCTACAACATTTGTGAACACGACAGATTTTTGTTGTTGTTGTTATCGTTTAACATTTTCTGTACTTGCCATGGGTGCATAGTGTTTCTTATAGCTCCTGGTGTTGCTATTGAAAAGATGAGTACTGTTCTTTCCTGTCCTTTTGTGCATGGCCTAGTCTCTCACCACCCCCACACTAGAAGATTTGGAGACTAACTCTTTATTCTTGGCATGCTGAAATTCCTTAATGGTTTCTTCTTTTTTCCTTTCTATTTTATTGTTCTGATTACTTGGTAAGTCCTTTATTGTGGATATTCTTTCCCCTTACAGTGAAGAAAACTTACTAGTTTAACATATTAATTTATTCCCTTTTGTTTGTTCTGAGTTTTCATCCTGGAATTTATAATAATTGGTCCTTCTAACTGATTCTTTTTTTTCTTTCTTTCTTTTTTTTTTGGTGGTACTGGGGGTTGGACCCAGGGCCTCGCGCTTGCATGCTTTGCAAGTGCTGGGCCACTGAGCTGCACGCCCAGTCCATTTTTTTACATTTTGAGACAGGGTCTCACTAAGTTACGCAGACTGCCTCTGGTCTCGAACTTGAGATCCTCCTGCCTCCGCCTCCCGAACCACTGGTATTACAGGCGTGCGCCACCATGCCCAGCTCTAACTGATTCTTTAATTCTTTTCTCTCATTTTTCTCTCAGCCTTTTTGTTCTGTCCTCTGAGAAACATTCTTTACCTCATGTTCTATTCTAAAACATACCTAATTTTCAAAACTCTGATCTTTTTCATAGGATCCTATGCTTATTTTGTGGATGGAGTTTGTCTTATCACTGATAGGATATTAGTTTTAATTTTAATTTTTGAAGTTATGTTCTGTATCTGACATTATTTTCTGAGTTCTTTTTTGATTTTTTTTAAATTCTTTGTTTTTTTTTTATGTTGAAGCTTTAAGTATCTTAAGAGCATTGGCCATCTATTATTATTTAAGAAAGACTCCTAGAAAGAAAGTTCTAAGGAAAGAGGCTGGACTCATGTAGTGGGTCTTGCTGAAGGATTCCAAAATAAGTTGGCCTTTTCACTGAAAAGGCCCAAAATTTCAGGATTGTGAAGTCTTACTAGAGTTGCTTTGCTCATGAAAAGACTTCAGGTCTCCTGCTTTGGGAGACACAACCTGGCAGCCAGCATATAGAAGTTTGGTGGAGAAAAGAGGTAGCTGGGTGTTTTGTAGATAATTGATTAATAATAGTGACTTGGGGACTTTTTTGCTTCCACTCACAGAAATATACTTTGCCTCATGGTCATGACTCACACGTATAACTGAAGCAAGTATTATGAAGAATTAATACAATGCCCTTAAATTTCCTATTCTCTTCTCTTTCAGATTAAAACATGTGCAAAACCTGATAGTAACACATAGCTGGAAGAGCATGATTTAACCCTTTTTCTCTCCCCCTCTCAGTTCCATACCTTATGTCACTATTTACTTTGCAAGTATTTTCAAATTGAAGCCTCTCTGTTTCAGCATCTTTGGATTCATTCTACCTTTTCTTACACATAGGTAATTTCAGCCAGTTATTCTTCCTTTACTAAACATTTACAGGGGTTAAGGGATATAGCTCTGGGATAGTAGTTGCCTAATATGCATGAGGCCCTGGGTTTAATCCTGGGCACCTGGGGTAAAAAATTTACAGTTCCTAATCTACTGACTTAAAAGGTTTCTTGAAATCCATTGTTTTCTCTGCCTTTCTGTCCTTATGGGTATTAACTTTGTGTGTGGCGGTTGAGAATACTAGGAGTGAAACCCAGGGCCTCAATCATGTTAAGCAGGTGTTCTGCAGCTGAGCTGTATCTCCTGCTCTCCTTTTCTACCAGAAGTTTCAGAAGGATTTGGGGATGCGCATGGTCAATCTGAGCTGGGATTCAGCTCAGTTGGTAGAGCGCTGCGCTGCAGTCTCTGAGGTACTGAGTTCAATTCCCAGCACCGCAAAAATGGGAGAAGGGCCTGGCAATCCACTCCCAAGGCAATCCGGAAACAATCTGCCATTGAAAACCCTATGAGGGTCGCTGTGAGTCGGATACCAACTCAACGGTACCTAACAATAACAATAATATGGTCAATCTACCTTATTTTAACAAAAGTCCTAGACTTAGTCTTTATTGCTTATGACTAGAATCAATGAGTAGAAATTTAGAATGCAAGTAACTCTCTGTCCAGATTTTCTAAGATTCATAACTATATGAAAGTGAAATAAGTTATTTTTGGTGGCAAGTTCAGTGTCACTGTGATACTCCAGTAGGGTTAAATTGACCAGGTGTCAGAGATTTTGCTACATGAATTAAAGCACTGGATTATGGGGTCAAATAAGTTCTAAGGTTCTGAAGTTATATGATTGTTATTTGATGTAATACATTTAAGTTTTCTTAGTTTAGAATTCCTCCACATGTCTATCAGTTTGCTGTACTGTGGGGACTTGTATGTTGCTGTGATGCTGAAAGCTATGCCATTGATATTACACATACCATCAGGGTCACCCATGATGGACAGGTTTCAGCTGACCTTCCAGACAAAGGCAGATGAGGGAGAAGGACATGGCTTACCTACCCCCAAAACAATTAGCCATTGAAAACCTTATGAAACTATGTCAGATAGAGTACTGGAAAATGGGCCCCCCAAGTTAGAAGGCACTCAAAAGATGACTGGAGAAGAGTTGCCTCCTCAAAGTAGTAGTTGTTGTTAAGTGCTGTTGATTCAGGTCCAACTCATAGGGACCCTCATAGGGTTTTCAATTGCTAATTGTTTCGAGATTGCTTCGGGAGTGGATTGCCACATCCTCCTGTTTTCTGTGGTGCTGGGGTTTGAATCTTAGTCCTCAGTATGGAGCAGCACTGTACCAACTGACCTAAACCCCAACCTTCCTCAAAGTAGAGTCTACCTTAGTGATGGGAATGGAATAAAGCCCCAGGGACCTCCATTTGCTGATGTGACATGACTCAAAATGAGGAGGAACAGCTGTAAACATCCACTAATAATTGGAGCGTGGAATGTACATAGCATGAATCTAGGAAAATTAGAAATTGTCAAAAGGGAAATGGAGCGTATAATAAACATCAACATTCTAGGCATCAGTGAGCTAAAATGGACTGACATGGTCCATTTTGAATAAGATAATCACAGAGTCTACTATGCCAGGAATGACAGATTAAAGAGTAATAGTGTTGCATCCATCATCACAAAAGATATCTCAAGATCTGTACTAAAGTACAATGCTGTCAGTGATAGAATAATATCCAGATACCTACAAGGAAGGCCAGTTAATATTATTATTCAAGTTTATGCACCCACTACTAAGGCTACAAATGAAGACAGGGAAGGTTTTTACCAGCTCCTGCCATCTGAAATAGATCGAATGTGCAATCAGGATGTACTGGTAATTACTCCTGACTGAAATGCAAAAGTTGGAAACAGAGAAGGCTCAGTAGTTGGACAATATGGTGTTGGTGACAGAAACGGTGCTGGAGATCACATAATAGAATTTTTGGCAGACCAATGACCTTTTCATTACAAATACATTTTTTGTTTGTTTTACCAACTAAACAGTGACTATACACATGGAAGTCACCATGTGGAACATACAACAATCAAGTTGACTACAATTGTGGAAAGAGACAATGGAAAAGCTCAATATCAAAAGTCAGAACAAGATGAGGTACTGATGGTGGATATGACCATCAGATGCTCATATGCGGGTTCAAACTGAAACTGAAGAAAGTTAGAACAAGTGTACAAAAGCGTAGGTATGACCTTGAGTTACACAGCTGCATTCAGAGACCACCTCAAGAACAAGTTTGCGTAAGACGTAGTGATCAAAGACCAGATGAGTTGTGGCATGACACCAAAGACATCATTCCTGAGGAAAACAAAAGGTTATTAAAAAGTCAGGAAGCAAAGACCAAATTACATGTCAAAAGAGACTGAAACTGGCCTTGAACATTGAGTAGCTAAAGTAAAAGGAAGACATAACAAAGCAACAAAATATTTCAAAGTGCAGCTCACAAAACATCACTATTATAATGACCTGTGCAAAGAGCTGAAGATAAAATACCAAAAGAGAAGAACATGCTATTTTTCTCAAGCTAAAAGAATTAAAGGAAAAGTTCAAGCCTCGAATGGCAATAGTGAAAGATTCTAAAGGGAAAATACTAAACCATGCAGGTAACATCAGAAGAAGGTGGAAGGAATACAAAGAGTTAATTATATCAAAAAGCATTGGTGGATGACCAAACATTCCAAGAGTTTTCATTTGATCAGGAACCAGTGGTACTGAAGGAAGAAGGAGAAGCTGCCTTGAACGACTTGGCAAAACACAAGGCTCCAGGAATTGATGGAATACTAACAGAAATGCTTCAACAAATAGATGTAGCATTGGAGGTGCTGGCTTGTTTATGCCAAGAGATTTGGGAAACAGCTACCTGGCCAACTGACTGGAAGAGATCATATTTATGCCTATTCCCAAGAAAGGGGATCTAACTGAATGTGGAAATTATTGAATAATAATATCACATGCAAGTAAAATTTTGCTAAAGATCGTTCAAAAGCAACTGCGGCAGTACATAGACAAAGAACTGCTGGAGAATCCAGCTGGATTCAGAAGAGGGCATGAAACCAGGGACATCAGTGCTGATGTCAGATGGATATTAGCTGAAAGCAGAGAATGCCAGAAAGATGTCTATGTTTTATTGACTATGCAAAGGCATTTGACTCTGTGGATCACAATAAATTAAGGATAACATTACAAAGAATGAGAAAACCAGAGCACTTAATTGTACTCATGAGGAATCTGTACATGGACCAGGAGGCAGTTGTTTAAACAGAATAAGGAAACACTGCCTGGATTAAAGTCAAGAAAGGAGTGCATCAGGGTTGTATCCTTTCACTGTACCTCTTCATTCTCTATGCTCAGTAAATAATCCAAGAAGCTTGACTTTATGAAGAACAATGCAGTATTAGGACTGGAGAAAGACTCATTAACAACCTGCATTATGCAGATGACACAACTTTGCTTGCTGAAAGTGAAGAGGATTTGAAACATTACTGATGAAGATCAAAGAACACAGCCTTCTGTATGGATTGTACCTCAGCCTCAGCAAAACAAAAATCCTTACAACTGGGTCAGTACACAGGCTTGTGATAAATGATGAGAAGATTGAAGTTGTCCAAGATTTTGCTTTACTTGGTTCACAATCAACACCCACAGAAGCAGCAGTCAGGAAATCAAAAGATACATTGCATTGGGAAAAGCTATTGCAAAAGACCTCTTTAAAATGTTGAAAAGTAAAGCCATCAACATTGAAGACACAGGTGCGCCTGACTCATGCCTTAGTGTTTTCATTTGCGTCATACAGTTGTGAAAGCTTGACATTAAATGAGAGAGACAGGAGAAGAATTGATGCTTTTGAATTATGGTGCTGGAGACAAATATTGAATATACCATGGACTGCCAAAAGAACCAACAGATCTGTCCTAGAAGAAGTGCAACTAGAGGGCTCCTTGGAAGCTAGTTTGACTAGACCGTGTTTGATGTATTTTGAACATGTAGTCAGGAGGGACCAATCCCTGGAGAATGATACCATGTTTGGGAGAGTCGCAGGTCAATGAAAAAAAGGAAGACCCTCAACTAGATGGATTGACACATTGTCTGCAATGATGGGTTTAAAAAGAAAAAAGATGATCATGTGCCTCGCACAGAATTAGGGAGTGTTTTACTCTGTTGTACATGGAGTTGCTATGAATCAGACCTGACTAGATTGGCACCTAACAATAACAAGCAACTTCTTGGATTCTGTTTTGTAACTAAAAGTTTTATGTGAGTTTCAGATCATTTACATTTCAGTTTATGGTGAATTTGAGATGAGATAAGAAAAATACACTTGATAAATTTCTCAGTAAACTTGTTATCTATTTTATTACTGTTATTATTTTTTGCTTCTGGTTGGTTGAACCCAGGTCCCCATTTATGCTTTCTTTTGTAAGTGCTCTACTGCTAAGCTGTACCCGTAGTACATTTTTTTACTTTTTATTTAGAGACAACATCTTGCTAAGATGCCTCTGGTCTCAAACTTGCAATCCTCCTGCTTCTGCCTCCCAAGTTGTTGGGATTGCGGGAGTGAGTCAATTTCTCAGTAAATTTAACTGAAACAAATATAATTATCTTCCTACCATCAAGTTTTGGTTCTGCATGATGGTTGGGGCCAGGATAATCTGAGGTCTAACTTATCTGAGAGAACCTGAGTTAAAGTTTTCTTTACTGTAGCCACTAATTAAGAGCAGTGCAGGGGTGAGACTGGAATGTGATGTATAAATGGCTCCCTGTGGTGAACAGGAAATATTAGTGCAGAAAAGAATTTAATATGGTTTGTTTTTCTTTACCCTCAGTTGCAGGAAGAGGCCGAGGCAGAGGCAGAGGAAGAGGACGTGGCCGTGGCAGAGGAAGAGGGGGTCCTAGACGATAATGTCTCTCAAGATTACTGTTTTAAAGTGATAAGTGGGATATTTTTTGTACAGGTTTTGTTTGTTAGTTTTTAATAAACATAAATGTGGGACAGAGTTGTCTGTTGACTATATCAAATATTTAGTATTTTCCCATACATAAAATTAATACTGTGAGAACTAGAATGTTCAATTCTTAGATGATTAGTCTTTAATTTTTTGAACTGAAATTTTTATTTTATGATGAATATATATGGAATGTACGTACACCTTTTTATTTCACTTGTGCTGAATATGCATTTCATTCCTTTGTTATGTGGAACCTATTTACAGGTAAAATAAGTTCTTTTAATATTTCAAAAGTTAGAGTCCTTGTGGAATGAGATTTAAAATTGATTCTCTTTTCCTCAGTTTTTACTCCATGGCACCTTAGGAATATGATAAAAGTTGGTAGTTATCTTCTAATGTAAAGTCATTGACATTTTTATTTTTATTTTCCAGTGCTTGGGGGCTTAACCTGGGTCTTGCACATATTTTGCAGGTGCTCTACCACTGGGCTGCACTCCTAACCCTTTTTTTGAGTCAAGGTCTTGCTAAATTACACAGGCTGCATTTGGCCTCAAACTTGCCATCCTCCAGCCTTAGCCTTCCAATCTTTCTGCCTCAGCCTCCCACATTGTTAGGATTACAGAAGCCTGCCACCTTCCCCAGCTTGTATTTATTTCTTTTGTTGTTTTAGAAGTTATCAGTAGAATATAGTTTTATGTTCTCTTCAGTTGAAATTCCAGATAATGTTCACTAGATTATCATTTGTGAGCAATGTTGGAACCTAGTCTGCTAGTAATACCAATAGACCATAGTGGGTCTCCTAGGTGAATTTGTGCCACTAGAGGTCATCATTTCACTTTTATATGAAAGAACTTAAATTGTGTGAAGAAAAAGCTATTTGAACTGATTTAAAGGAAGTCCTGCTGTGTAATAGAAAACAATGGATTTTAACATGCTTCTCTTGGTTGTCCCCTTCAAAGATGCATGTAAGATCTTGGTGCTTCTGCATTTTGCACAAATCTCACATCTAAAACTTAATATTGTATGTGAAATTTAATTCTTTTTTTAAAGATTTGTTTCAGGTGAACATGTTGACACACGCCTATAATCCCAAAGACTAAGGAGGCTAAGGCAGGAGGATCACAAGTTCAAGACCAGAGGCAGCCTGTGTAATTTAGCAACACCCTAACTCAAAAAATAAAAAATGGGCTGTACGTGCAGCCCAGTGGTATAGCATTTGCAACGTATATGCAAGGCCATGGGATCAACCCCTACCCGCCCCCCACCCACATACACAAAAAGATTTATTACAAGTATGGATTGAAAACTCTAAGAAAAATAACAACCAAATATCACAGTATCTTTGAATCTGTTATTTTGTGGAATTATGCAAGGATTGCTTAATATTTAGAAATTAATCAGCAACCAAAATTTACATGATCCTCTCTAATAGATGTCAGCATAACATTAATTAATAAAGAGTTCATTCCTGAACATCTAACCTAAACAACTTCCTTAACATGTCTGTTAAAAAACAATAGCGTACATTTTCTGTTGTTGTTGTCATTAGGTGCTGTCAAGTTGATGTCCGACTCAGAGTGATGCTGTGTACAACAGGCAAAACAGTATTGTTAGCACTTCTCTACTATTCGTAGGGTTTTCAATGGCTGATTTTTTGTTCTTTTTTTTTTTTTTTCCTGGTGCTGAGGACCGAACCCAGGGCTTTGCACTTGCAAGGCAAGCGCTCTACCACTGAACTAAATCCCCAACCCCAGTGGCTGATTTTTTTGAGGAGTGGGCTGCCAGGTCCTTCTCCCAATCCTACAGCATGTGGTGTTCCTAGGCAATCTCCCATCCAAGTGCTAACCAGGCCCAACCCTGCTTAGTTTCTAAGATAACAGGATCAGACGCCATAGTGGTATGGGTGCAAGGATACATTTTCTAGACATAGTAAATGTATGTCTGAGATTGGTGTTTATTTAATGTGAACTTCTGGTGAATCCACAAGATATAGGTAGAAATTCCTGTCAAAAGGAAGAGAAATTTTGCAATAATTAATCTTTTCTACGTAGTAATATAGTGTTCCACTGACATGAATTAGCTTATTTTCTAAGTAGGACTTAAGGTTTTGTTTATGCATATCCCATATACTTCCCTTTTGGAGAAAGGTAATATATAGTGAGATTAAATTTACAAAGAAAATAATAGCAAAGGCTCTAGTAGTTAATGCAGTTAATTCCTGTTATTGCCAATAATCATATTCTATAAAGTCCCTGCATTTATTGAAACATAGATTCAAAGTTTAGGTTCCTGCAATGCTGTAGTCACATTTCCATATCTTTGTGTCTTTTTAAAGACACCTTATTTAATATATGCTCTTGATTCATTAACATTGCACCCAATGACTAGCAGCATCATTTCTCATACCTGAGTGAAGTTTATCTAATGTGGTTGTGTTACCTGAAAGACACATCACAGTCTTCTTAAAGTAAGGAACATCAGAGGGAACTATACCTGGAGGTCATTTTGAATAACAGAATTGCCAGTGTGGCTGTAAGTAGATTATGAGAGGACATTAGGCAGATACAGCAGTCTGACCTCATCTGGGAAGGTACAAGTCAGGTGACAGTTTTTGCTGCTCTGTCCATACCATGTGTGAACACAAGTATTGCTTTTGAAGTTACAAATTTTAGCAAGTAAATAGCCTATAAAATCTGTGAATAATTAGGATTCACTAAACTTAACATTTTGGTAGGATTATAAGTATGCTATGTGGTTTGTTACTAAGTGGTAGTGATGGTGTTAGGTGTTACCGAGTCTGGTACGACTTGTAGTGACTCAGTCTTCAGTGGCTGACTGTTTCGGGATTGCTATGGGAGTGGATTGCCATGTCCTCCAGTTTTTGTGGCGCTCTATCAATTGAGCTAAACCTCAACCCTCTGAGTAATTAGTAGTATTCAGCAAACTTAACATTTTGGTAAGATTACAACTATTCTGTGTGGTTTGTTCCTAAGTGTAGGGAAACATTCCATTTTGCTTTCATTCTGTTTCATGTGTTGTAGGATAAGGTTTGGTTTTTTGTTTTTATTTTATGTTTTTGCATTGCTAGAGATTGAACCTAAGGGCTCACGGATGGTAGGCAAGTATTCTACCACTGAACCATATTCCAAGCCCTAAGATAGATTTCGAGGTTTTTGTTTGTTTTGAGACAGAGTCTCACTGTGTAATCCACTTGCCTTGAACAAGCAATCCTCCTGCCTCAGCTTTCTGAGTGCTGGGATTACAGGCATCTGGCCAAAGGTAGATTTTTAAAATATTTGTAAATGTTTCTGACATTGAAATGGACTTTTTTTGGGGGGGAACTGGGTATTAAACCCAGGGCTTTGAGCATGCAAAGCATTTGCTTCACTACTGAACTATAACTCCAGCCAGGAGATACATTTCAAGTGGCATAACTTTAGGTTTTGCATCAACCTTAAATAACAATCTTTTGTCTGTGGGATTTTGTTTGGTTTTGGTGCTGGAGATTGAACCCAGGACTTTGCACATTCTGAGCATGTGCTACTACTCAGCTATACCCTCAAGCCTTTCTTGTTGTTTATTTTTTTGAGACAGGGTCTTTCTAGGTCTTCGATTCTATGGAAATTCTGGTCTGGTTTGACTCTTTAATAGAGCCACATAAGCAACTACAACTACTTTCTCTTTAAAGGATAATATGATTGTGAATCTACAAGGAGAGAGAAAGATTTCTCATATTTTTTAGAACTGATTGTCAGTTTAAGCACTTGTAGAACAGTGGCAAAAATCCAAGCAAACCCCCCTCCCTTTTAATTCCAGCCAGTAAACCAAGAATAGCGCATGTTCCAGAACAGGATCTTGCTATGTAGCTTGGGATGACCTTGAACTCTTGACCTTCTTGCCTCAGCCTCCCAAGTTCTGGGATTACAGGCATGTGCCACCATGACTAGCTACCAACTATACCTTCCACAGGTGTTTTGTTCTTTTTTGGTTTTGGTTGGGTTAGGATTTTTGTCCTCACTTTAGCTTTTGAGATAGGGTCTCACCGTGTAACCCACACTGGCCTTGAACTCAGTAGTTCTCCTGCCACAACCTTCCGAGTGCTGGGATTAAGGGAATGTGCTACCACCCTGGGTTTGTTGTTTGGTTTGGTTTTCAAACAAGGCCTCATTCTGTTGCCCAGGGTGGCCTGAAATTCTTAGGCTTAAGTGATCCACCTGCCTCAATGTCCAAAGTAGCTGAGACTACAGGTGCAAGCCACCTCACCTGGCAGTTCTCCCCAGTTTTAAGCAGCACAGATGAAATGTAGATGCATTTCTATTACCAAGAACTCTATTCCTCTAACTGGTAGGTGAATTCTGATGTTTATTCTAAAGAATGAAGAGGCCATAGGAGATAAATCATTTATCCAAGGGGAAAGAGTCTGAGGAATCTAACCAAAAGAGTAAAATATTAAAATAGAAGAAATTAACTTGATAACTCATGTCATTTCTAGCCAAATTTCATTTTTGGGGTGTGCGCGCACGTGTGTGTGTGTGTGTGTGTGTGTGTGTGTGTGTGTGTGTGTGTGATGTTTTGTTTTGTTTTTGCTTTGTTTTTGAGACAGAGTCTCTTACTAAGTGGCTGAGACTGGCCTTGAACTCTGAATCATCCTTCTTTACGCTCCCAAGTGCTAGATTACAGGCATGTACCACCATCCCTGGCCAAGAATAATTTTTTTATAGTGCTTATTGCTATTTAGGTAGAATACCATTTAGAATAGGCTAATGGGAAGGTACCTGCAGCCATAGCCCATTGATGTCTGATCTCATCAGATCTCAGAAGCTAAGCAGGGTGGGACCTAGTTAGTACTTTAATGGAAGACCACCTGGTAATACTGGGTGCTGTAAGCTTGGGAGAAGAACCTGGCAGCCCAATCCCCCAAAAAACAATCAGCCATTGAAAACCCTGTGAATGGCAGAGAAGCACTGACAATAGTGTCAGGCGGCACAGTATGGGGTAGTGTTTCATTCTGTTGTACATTTGGTTATGAGTTGGACAAGACTTAATGGCACCTAATAACAACAACAACAATGGGAAGGTAAATTTTAAAATTTAGCCAGGTGTGACTGTGCATGCCTGTAATCCCAGCACTCAGGAGGCTGAGTCAAGAGGGTTATGAGTTTCAGGCCAGCCAGAGCTATGTAAGACTCTGTCAAAACAATAACAAACCCCCATAAAAACATTAAGTTGAAATATCTAGGGGCTGGGGATCTATGCTATAATGTCAAGTTTTTCAGCAGTCTACTAACTAGGAGAAAATAACTTACAAAACTTACAATCAAGCATTAGTATCTAAAATGTATAAGGTATACCTATAAATTGGTAAGAGATACAATGTTAGACAAGTCACTGAAGGAGATAGGTAATTCACCTAAGAGGAAAGCCCAACAAAATAAAATATTAAGAATCTTCCTTTCTAGACTTAACTTACTCTCTAAACCTCTCTGTTAGGTGCCATGAAGTCGGATCTGACTCAGCATCCCTATGTACAACAGAATGAAATATTCCCCAGGACTGTACCATACACACAATCTTTACGTTTAAGCCCGTTGTTGCAGAAACTGTCAATCTATCTAGTTGAGGGTCTTTTTTCTGTTGATCTGCCACTCTCCCAAACATAATGTCCTTCTCCAGGGATTGGTCCTTCCTGACAATATCCAAAATATGTAAGGCACAGTCTAGTCATCCTAGCTTCCAAGGAGCACTCTGGTTGCACTTTTAGAACAGATCTGTTGGTTCTTTTGTAGTCCATGGTATATTCAGTATTCATCTCCAGCACCATAATTCAAAAGCATCGTTTCTCCTGTCTCCCTTATTCAATGTCCAGTTTTCACAAGCATATGATGCATCTGGAAATATGGCATGAGTCAAGTACACCTTTGTCCTCAATGTGACATCTTTACTTTTCAACACTTTTAAGAGGCCTTTTGCAATAGTTTGTCCCAGTGCAACATATCTTTTTTTTTTTTTTTTTTTTTTTTCAGTACGGGAGGTTGAACCCAGGGCCTGGTACTTGCATGCTTTGCAAGTGCTCTACCACTGAGGTGCACCCTCACCTCATTTTTTTTCGTTTTGAGACAGAGTCTCACTAAATTATGCAGACTGCCTTTGGTCTTGAATTTGTGATCCACCTGTCCCTGCCTCGCCAGTCACTGGGATTACAGGCATGCACCCCCACACCCGACTTGCAATACATCTTTTGATTTCTTGACTGCTGCTTCTGTGGGTATTAACTGTAGAATCAAGTAAAGCAAAATCTTGGACAACCTCAATCTTTTCTCCATTTATCATGAAATTGCTTACTGACCCAGTTGTAACGATTTTTGTTTTCTTGATGTTGAGGTACAACATACTGAAAGCTGTGTTCTTTGATCTTTATCAGTAAATGTTTCAAATCCTCCTCAGTTTTAGCAAGCAGAGTTGTGTCATCTGCATAATGCAGGTTGTTAATGAATCTTCCACCAGTCCTGATTCCACGTTCTTCATAAAGTCCAACTTCTTGGATTGTTTGCTTAGCATACAGAGTAACCTATCTCGACTCAAGGAATGCACAATTAAAATTTTGCTGAACATATATCATAGAGGATATATTCAAGAATGTTGCAGTGGGGTGTGGTTTTTGTTTTGTGTTTTGTGGTGCCAGGGATTGTACCCAAGGCCTCATAATTCCTAGGCAAGTGCTCTCCTGGAGCTATACGCTCAGTCTAGCAACAGTTTTTTCTTTTTATAGTTGTAATTCCTAATGTGTATTAGTTGTACATACTAATGAGTTTCACTGTCATTTCCATATATGCATATATTATGTTTGATTGTATCTGCCTTTCCAACTACCCTCTCACCCTCCCTTGTCTCCTCGCTGCTTTCCTTTTCCTTTTTCTACAACTTTCCTTTTTTTGCCATATTTTTTATTAAGAATTTTTTAGTGTACAACTTAAAGAGATGTATTATGACATTTCCATACATACATTGCTCACACTCTTCTCCCATTACCATGTCATGACCTCTACTATTTTAAAGTTGTCTTGTTGTTTTTTGTTTGTTTTTTTTTTCTTATGATATTGGAGGGTTCAACCCAGGGCCTCATGCATGCTTTGCAAGAGCTCTACCACTGAATTTCACCCCAGCCCTTTTTTATTATTTTTCTTGAGATAGAGTCTCAGTTAGGTAGGTTGCCTCTGGCCCTGAACTTCCCATCCTCCTCTGTCTCCCAGGTCTCTGGGATTATAGGCCTGCACCACTGGTCAAGTTAGTATCTGACTGATAGCGACCCTATGTACAACAGGGGAAGCACTATTGTTAGTGCTTCTCTGCTATTCACAGGGTTTTCAATGGCCGATTGTTTTTTGGGAGTGGGTTTCGGAGTCCTCCCAAGCCTACAGAAGGGATACATGATTTTAACTCTGGGTAATGTGCTCTTAAGCTGGATGGTGAGTGTACCTAGATTGAACCATATGAAATTGCTGACATTTGGCCCATAAAAACAATTTGATGTGGTTTAGCTTACTATTTTCTATACATTTTATATCTAAAATGTGTAATTTTCAAAGCTGTGTTTGAAAACTTGGTCGAAGGAAAAGAAATAATTTAAATACTCCCACCCCCAACTACATTATCTCTGAAAATGACACTGTTGAGTATGGACATAAAAGGTGGGCAGTTGCCATGATTATGTTTGGTTAATAAAAATGCTTGCTGGGAAATGTTCAGAACCCCATCTATTGTCTTTGTAGTGTGCCAGTAAATAATAATTCATAGAATTCCATATCATGGTGATTTCATACTACCAACATGTTAACCAGCTTACAAAATTCCTGAAATTTTGAAAATTGGTTCTGGTACACTGGTATCATACACTGTGACCTTCTGACCTTTCCTAGAAGAAGAGCTGTTTTTTTCTGGTTTTTACTGAATGATGGACAGCTCACTGTGAAGCTGCAGAATTAGAGACACAGTTGAGATGGTTGAGTGATGTAGATCCTGAGAGTGATGCGTATGGAAGCCAATAAAACCCTGTTTTTGAGTGGTTCACAGGGTCTTCATATGTAGGCCTTTCTGTTCAAACCAGTTCAATTCTTGACCTCACTGGACCAAATTTCCTCAAAATAGGCTGTCCTTACAGAGCATAAATAATCCTCTTAATTCCTCTTCAGTGTTTTATCAGCTCTGCTACCTCTGGCTGCCTGTTTTACCAACAGAGAGGCAGACTATGATATCTTTCATTTAACTTAAGTTATAGTTACACTAAGATCTGTATTTCCATGTCTGTTGAAGCACAGAAAGACAATATTCCTGGAAGTCATTTTTGAGTGGGACTTTTTTTAGTTAAATATTGGGAGTCACATTCCTGAAGAATCTATGTAAACTGGTCATTTGAGAATAAACACTAGATCTATGGGTGAATGACAGTCTTAACATTCGTAGATGATAGACTTAACATTCATAGATGATAGACTTTAAAGTATTATTTCTTGTGTACAGCTCAAGATAAACTTCTTGTGATTGCTAACTGAATTAGTTGACAGGATAGAGATGTATCAGCCCTGGAAGTTCAAGTTAACTGAATCTAACTAATTCAGAGAAAACTGATTCTAAGTAATTATACGTTAATAACTATTTTCCCTTCTAGATTTAAAACTGTATTTTCTGAAATTCATTTTAAAAATTTAAAATGTTTTACTGACATTTGGATTTTGTTTAACAGTTTTACTGAAATTTAACTCACGTATTATACAATTCACTTTTTTGTTGTTGTTGTTAAAGACAGGTTCTCACTCTGTTGTTCAGGCTGGTCTCAGATTCCTGGGCTCAAACTGTCCTTCCTCAGTCTCTTGAGTAGTGGGACTGTAGGCACATAACACTCCATCTGACTCATTCACTCGTTTTCAAAGTGGATATTTTACTTATCCATTCTTCAGTTAAGAGACATTTGAATATTTCCTCTGTACGCTACTGTGAATACTATTGCTATGACCATTCATATGCAAGTTTCTGTTGACATATGTTTTCAATTCTCTTGAGTTTATACCTCCTGTCATCCCAGCCACTTTTAGAAGCTGAGGTGGAAGGATAATTTGAGTCCAGAAGTTTGAGAACAGCCAGGACAACATAGCCAGAATTCATCTTATAAAAAAAAGTATACGCCTCGCTGAGCATGGTGTCACATACCTGCACCCCCAGCACTCTGGAGGCTGAGGCAGGAGGATTGACACAAGTTCAAAGCCAGCCTGGGCTACCTGGCAAGAGCCTGTCTCAAACAAACATAAAATGTGCACCCAAAAATGGAGTTGCTAGGTCAGATGGTAACTTACATACTTCCAAGAACTTCTAGACTTCTCCAAAGTGTCTGCACAATTTTACATTTCAGTGATATTTGAAGGTTCCTATTTCTACATTCTCACCAACACTTGTAACTTTGACATTTGGATATTGTCCTTGGTTGCCAAGAAATACAGTGTCCATGCTGTACCAAGTTATAGAATAAAGACACTAAACACTTTACCTTCTGTGTTTGAATGGCAAAGTTTTCTTCTCAATATTGCTGCATGTTAAAACATGACAATCTTTTAAACCATTGTAAGATTGCATTTCCATCTAAAGTGGTGTTTAGGAAAATTAGACACCAATTAGATTTTGCCTGAGTCTATCATAAGACTACTAGTGAAGAACACAGCATATCCTTAGGAGAGGGAGTGAGAAACCAGTATCTCAGTGACTGAAATGGTGCCTGTAAGCTGTGTGTTCTGGAAACAAAACCTCCCTATCAGCTGTTGTTTCAGATCACTGCTGCAAACTCATAATAATTGGCCCTTGTCCATTGGCTACAGGGTAGCAGTAGGTCCTGGAGGGGGAGAACCTTAGGGTAGCTAAGGCCATGATTGTCTTGTGTTTACCAAAAGCCTTCATAGTGACAGAGCTGGCCATTTGAGGACAGGGCTCTTCCTGAGCCATCTAATCTCAGGATCCCTGGATTAGTTTAATTCATCTGAAAAAATAAAGGCAATGTTTCTACAACAAGGAAACATTTTAATTCTTCAAGTCAAAATGAAACGGGACAACTAACAAAAACTTTCGAGGTTAGAGCTTCAGCTTCCTTAGCCTTTTGATCCATGGTCCATTAAAAAAGCTGCTTTTTTCCCAGTAAAGCCCTTCTAAATCAAGGGTGAGACTTTGCAGTTTAAGTGAAGATACAGGTTCTAGCAGGATGTTTCCAATTAAGAGTCAGTTACACATTTTTCCATGTCACAGGCTAATCTATGTCCTTCACAGTCTGAATCTGGGCTCTCTTCTGAAGCTTTAAGATTTGATGTCAGGAACTTTGGCGCACACCTGTAATCCCAGCAACTGGGGAGGTGGAAGCAGGAGGATCTCAAATTCAAGCCCAGAAGCATCCTGCATAATCTAGCAAGACCTTGGTCCAAGATAAAAAGTGAAAAATAGACTAAGGGTGCAGCTCAGTGGTAGAGTGCTTACAGAGCGTGTGAGGCCCTAGGTTCAACTCCTCAGTACTGGGAAAAAAAAAAAAAAAAAAAAAGAGGAACCTAGCTGCTTTTTTTTTTTTTTTTTTTGACTGTTTGTAATTGGGTACTTCCCCTTAATTGTGCACAACTTAATCATTTGGTAATTGTTTCCTTTTTCTGAAAATAGTATACATCATCTGAGGGGTTTTACCAATGTGAATCTGAATATGCTGGTAGATTAAAGAAAATGAATAAACTTTTGAGGGGACTGTAGTAGCGTCTTCCAGAGAAACAATCAATAGGAGATACATGGCAAGAGTTATTATAAGGAATTGGCTCATGATCTTGCAGGCTGAGGAGTCCCACGATCTGCCTTCTACAAGCCAGTGACCCAGGAAAGGTGCTGGTGTAGTACAGGTGCCTGCAAACCAGAAGCACTGTTGGTATAAGTCTCAGCACAAAGTGGCAGACAGCAAATTCCCTCTTCCTTTCCCCTTTTGTCTCTATTAAAGCCCTCAACAGATGGGATGAAGCCCGCCCACACTGGGGAGAACAATCTTCTTAACTCAGTCTGTCAGTCCAGATGCTAATCTCTTCCTGAAACACCCTCACAGGCACATCCAGATATAACGTTTAACCAGATGTATGGGTACCTAGTGACTTAGTACCAGTTCTTCCTCTCTCTCTCTCTCTCTCTCTCTCTCTCACTCTGCTCTGTCTCTGTGTCTCTGTTTCTGTCTCTCGCTCTCGCGCGCTCCCTCCCTTGCTCTTGCTCGCGCGCGCGCGCGTGCGCTCCCACTCTCTCTCCCTCTCTCTCTCTCTCTCTCTCTCTCTCTCTCTCTCTCTCTCTCTCTCTCTCTCTCTCGTACATAGGAGTTGAACCCGGGTCCTCAGGCTTGCTTTGTAAGTGCTCTACAACTGAGCTTCACCCTCAGCCCATTTTTTACATTTTATCTTGAGAGAAGGTCTTGCTAAATTACATGCGCTGCCTCTGGTCTTGAACCTATGATCCTTCTGTCTGTCCCGCCTGAGTCACTGAGATTGCAGACATGCACCACCACACTGGGCCCACATCTGTCTTTATCATCTCCTCACTTGAATATCTACTCACCCTTAGTCACTTTCACCCCATCATCATTTTTTTTCCTACCCACTAAACTGCAATCTTGCCTGAGTGTATCTTTGTATATTTACCTTTTTTTGTGCAGGTAACATTGACAATGTCTGCATGGGTAGATGTTTTGTTGCCATCCAACTTTAAAAATGAATATTCTTCTAAGAATCTATTGTACTTCAGTGAGACGCAAGCTTATTTTAGGCCAAGGTCTCTTTGGACTTGTTTGGAATTTATTATATTTTTCATAGATTTCATTTCAGTAAGAAATGATGTGCTGAGTTTCCTAATCATATTTTATAGAAGATTCTAAGTTTCACTAAATATTCTCATAAAATGACAGCTTTCAGGGAATATTCATGAAATTTGTAACTTAAAAATTATCTTTGGGCTAGATATAGCTCAGTGGTGGAGTGCTTATCTAGTATGCATGAGGCCCTGGGTTTAACCCCCAGACCACAAAAAACAATAAAATTTCATATAGGACAGTATACCTCTTTCCACACTCCTGCCTGAACCTATAAAATAGAATAGAGTTTATCAAATATTAAGGATAGGGAAGGGCTTCTTTTTGTTTTTGTGTGTGTGTTTTTGTTTGTTTCCCTCACTCCCCAAGGAAGCCTTCTCCCAGTTGGCATTCCCCAAAGGCATCAGTTAAAAGGCAGCATGGAGGTCCTTCACCACTACGTGGCTTTCTTTTCTTTGTAGGATCCACACACTAGGTAAGTGTGCTGTGTGCACCCACTTCACCAAGTTCATCTTAACTGGGGGAAGGAGAACATTCCATTTTATTTTTCATTCCGAACTTTTTTATTTTCCAAACTTTTTTTTTTTTTTTTTGGCAGTACTTGGAGATTGAACCAGGACCTCACACAAGTGCAAGTGCTGTACCATTGGGCTGCACCTCCAACCCATTATTTATTATTTTATTTTGAGACAGGGTCTTTCTAAGTAATACAGACTACCTCTGGCCTTGGACTTGGGATCCTTTTGCCTCAGGCTCCGAGTTGCTGGATTATAGACACAAACTACCATCCCAGCTCTTAAACTATGTTATTTATTTATTTATTTAGCAAGACTTGGGAGTTGAACTCAGGTCTTATGCATACTTTGCAAGTGCTCTACAACTGGGCTGCAACCCCAGGCCTTTTTTCTTTCTCAATTTTTTATTTTGATTCAGGGTCTTACTAAATTACCCAGGCTGCCTCTGGCCTGGAACCCAAAATCTTCCTGCCTCTACCTCCTGAGTTACTGATATTATAGGCGTGAGCACCTGGGTCCAAATCGCACCTGGGTCCAAACTACGTTTTTAAATCTAGCATTACCACTGACAAAGCAGACAATCTGACTCCATCTGCTTTCTCAATTTGATTTTAAACCCAGAAATGTGATGTGGTTTACTGGTACTTTTGAAGCCCCACAACATCACTAGATACAGACAGGGTTCTAAAAATGAATTTGGTCACAAATTCCTGATGTATAGTCATAACATACACGTATGTACACATCTGTCTGTCCATCCCTACTTTATTTAAAGTTGGATTGAAGCTGGGTGCAATGGCACACACCTGTAATCCCAGCAATGTGGAGGCGGAGGCAGGAGGATTGTGAGTTTGAGGCCAGAGGCAGCCTGCATAACTTAGACCCTGTCTCTAAATAAAAGTATTTTAAAAATTGGAGCTAAGGTGCTGCTCAGTGTTACAGCACTTGCAAAGTTGGCAAGGGCCTGCGTTCAACCCCCTTGTACCCCAGTAAATAAATAAATGAATTTTAAAAATTTTGTATTAAGGTCAGGTCAATTACGAGCTATAAAATAAAAACTGAAATTTTGGAGACCTTAGGTTAAATGGGTTCTGTAGCATGTACTGTTAGTCATTGATCCAATATTAATTCTCTGCTCTTACACAGTTCAATTTGGAGAGGAATAGAAATGTGTCTAGCTTTAAAAGCTTTCTTTTCCAGCCTACCTTGTGCTTAGTTGGAACCCTTTGACCCAGTTCTGATCAATGATATGTAAATGGAAATCTTTCATGAGGACTTTCAGGAAAACTATTTTCAGAATAAAAGGGACAGACTCATCTGGCTTGGGCTTTTTACCTTCAGTCCTGTTCTTCTTCCCTGTAATTCAGATGGCATAATAAGCTATAGCAGCTGTCTGTTGTCATAGAGGAGAAGTCAAAGAGAATTGGAGACCTAGGCCCTAACATTCTTGATATGCTGAACTAATGCCGCCTCAACTATCTTCATCTGGACTTATTGCTTGGCAAGAAAAGAATCTTTTTAGGATAAACTGTTTTAGTCGGCTTGAGATTCTATAACAAAATACCTTAGAGCGGTGCTGTAAATTGGATCAGGGATGACCCCAAAGTCCCATGTGTTAAAGGCCTACTCTCTAACTTGGTGCTATTGTAAGGTTGTGGAACCTTTAAGAAGTAGAGCCCAGTGGGAAGTCTTCACATCATTGGGGGTGTGCCCTGGAAGGAGTAGTGGGACCCTAGTCCATTCTCCTTTCTCTCTTTTTTTCTTGGTCATGAGGTGAGCAGTTTTTTCTGCCACAAACGCTCACCTTGATGTGCTGTCACCAGCCCAAAAGCAACATGACTAACTGATCATAGATGGGACCTCCAAAACTACAAGCCAAAATAAAACCTTTTCTCTTTACAAATTGATTATTTCAGGTTATTTTTTTCTTTAATTTGTGTGTGTGTGTGTGTGTGTGTGTGTGTGTGTGGTACTGGGGATTGAACCCAGGGCCTTGAGCTTGCATGCTTTGCAAGTGCTGGACCACTGAGCTGCACCCCCAGCCCATTTTTTACTTTTTTGAGACAAGGTCTCGCTAAATTATGGAGACTGCCTCTTGTCTCGAACTTGCGATCCTCCTGCCTCTATCTCCCTAGCCACTGGGATTACAGGCGTGCACCACCACATCCAGCTCATTTTTTTACTTTTTTGAGACAGGGTCTCACTAAATTACACAGACTGCCTCTGGTCTCAAACTTGCGATCCTCCTGTTTCCACCTCTCCAGTCACTGGGATTACAGGCGTGTGCCACTGCACCTGGCCAGGTATTTTTTTTACAGTAATGGAAAACTGACTAACACAAGTTGGCAATTTATAAAGAACAAAAATTTATATGCTTTTAATTCTGGAGGCTGGGAATTCAAAGATCTAGGCAATGAACAGATTTTCTCTGATGAAGGCTCAGTTTCTTATAGATGCCACCTTCTTACTGTGTCTTCACAGGTGAAAGGGGTGAATGAGCTCCCTCAAACCCCTTTTATAAGGGCACTAGTCCTATTTGTGAAGGTGGGGCCCTTATGATCTAATCACCCCTAATTTCCTCACCTCTTAATACAATTGCATTGGGGGTTAGGTTTCAACACAGGAATTTGGGAGGAGTAGCAAGATTTAAACTATATCACCATGGCAAGTTGGTTTTTCAATTATCTGTTGCTGAATGTCATCCTAATTAATTCAGGTCCTAATAGAAGAGACCACTGAAGCCGGGTGAGGTGGCACACACCTGTAATCCCAGGGGCTTGGGAGGCAGAGGCAGGAAGATCGCAAGTTCGAGACCAGAGGCAGTCTGCATAATTTAGCAAGACCCTGTCTCAGAAAGTGAAAAAATGGG
Organism: Pedetes capensis; assembly: GCA_007922755.1. Lineage (NCBI taxonomy): Eukaryota > Metazoa > Chordata > Mammalia > Rodentia > Pedetidae > Pedetes > Pedetes capensis. Next base: position 86,496 of record VMDO01003159.1, read on the forward strand.
CTGGGGGTGCAGCTCAGTGGTCCAGCACTTGCAAAGCATGCAAGTGTAAGGTCCTAGGTTCAACCTCCAGTACCAAAAAAAAAAAAAAAAAAAAAAAAAAAAAAAAAAAAAAAAAAAAAAAAAAAAAAAAAAGAAAGAAAGAAAAGAAAAAAGAAAAAGAGACCCCCTGGGCTTCTGTGTCATACTTTTATTCCTGTTAATCTTGTTTGTTTGGCTAACTTGGTAGGGTCAGGACAAATCATGAAGGCAATAATGTATACTTCATGAGAACTTTGGCAAGTCTTTGCTTCTGTGTCACAGATCTACTTGATCTATAGAGAGGTTTTCAGTAAATGGCAGCACTGATTGCTTTGAGAAGAATTTTGAAATGGGTTTATAGATGGTGATTAATTATATTCTTTTTGAAATAGACATCCTCCAGTGGAATTATATGTCACTTTCATATTTTCATGGTTCTACTTTTCAAATATACATAAAATAGAATGGTACACTGCATCCTCTACCTTCAACAACTATTCATTTGTGGCCAGTTGTGTTTTATCTATATTACCACCCATCTCCCCATTCCCATAGCCACCATGACCCACTGGATTAGTCTGAAGCAAATATGACACATTTCCATTTCATCTATAAATACTTCAGTCTGTGTTTCTGAAAGAGAAGGGCTATTTTAATACTACAACATCATTCTTACATAAGAATACTACCAAGGCAATACTCAAATTTCTCATAAATTATATTTGTACAATTGATTTGTTTTCTTATTCAATTTTGCATTTTCCTTGAGATTTATAAAGTTTCCTAAATTCTGCATTTTGTTGAGTGTATCCTCATGTTATCTTTTAACATGTTTCTTTGTCCTTGAATTTCTTCTTCTTTTTCTTCTTCTTCTTTTACCCTTTTTTGGTGGTGATGAGGATTAAACCCAGGGCTTTCCACATGCTACGCAAGCACTCTACCACTAAGCAATGCCTCCAGACTTCCTGAATTTCTTATACACTAGAGCTTTGACACAATAGGATTGATCTGCCTCAAGTTTAGTTTCTTCATCAAGAATGCTGGCATTCTGCTGAGCATGGTGGTACATACCTATAATCCCAGCATTCAGGAGGCTGAGGCAGGAGGATCATAAATTTGAGGCCAAGCTGGGCTTCATAGTGAGTTCCAGGCCAGTGTGGGCTATGTAACCAGACCCTGTCTCAAAAACCACACCAAACCAAAACAGGATAACTAGCATTCATGTTGTTTTCAATCTGGGACTCTTTACAGTTTCTTACACACTATAACGTTGTTGTTGTTGTTGTTGTTGTTGTTGTTAGGTGCCGTCAAGTCACTGTCTAACTCAGCAACCCTATGTACAACAGGTGAAACACTATTGTGTTTCTCTTCTACTCTGCTACTCAAAGAGTTTTCAATGGCAGACTGATTTTTGGGAGGGGGATGCCAGGTCCTTCTCCCAAGCCTACAGTATCTGGTGTTCCCAGGCGGTCTCCCATCCAAGTACTAACCAGGCCCCACCCTGCTTAGCTTCCAAGATCTAATGGTATTGGATGCCACAGTGCTATGGCTGCAGGCACACCATAACATAGTGATAAAAAAAAGAGGAGTCCTGCAAAAAAAAGTATTAATGTGTGTATATGTATAAATATGTATAAAAGTTGAGTGTGGTTGTCCATTCTGGAATCCCAGCACTCAGGAGGCTAAGGTAGGAGGATATCAAGTTTGAGGCCAGCCTGGGATACAGAGCAAGATCCTGTCTGAGGAACAACAACAAAAAGTAGGTGGGAGGCTGATCTTGGAGCCAGACTCTGAATTTGAATACTGGCTTTGCCCTTCTGAGAGACCTTGGACAAGCTACTTAAACTTTCTGTGTCTCAGTTTTCTAATAACTTTTGAACATGAATGGTATGATGGGTGGATTAAAATACCAAATACATGTAAAGCACTTTATTTTCTTATCTTTTATTTTTATTTTTAGAGATGGGGGTCTTACTATATTGCTCAGGCTGGTGGTCCTCCTGCCTCAGCCTCCTAAATAGATGAAACTACACATAGGCCCAGCTTTGTAAAGCACTTCAAACAGTATTTGGCATAAAGTGAGAGATCAGTAGATATTAGTTATTATAAATTTCTTTTACTTGACCCTCAAAAATCAAGGTTAATACTAATTTTCAGAGTATTAATTCTTTAGTCACAGTAATTATTGTTGTTAGATGCTGTCAAGTCGGAACCAACTCATAGCGACCCTATGCACTACAAACGAATCCCTACCCAGCACTGTGCCATGCCCTGCACTATTGTCAGTGCTTCTCTGCTATTCACAGCGTTTTCAATGGCTGATTGTTTCAGGAGTGGGCTGCCAGGTCCTTCTCTCAAGCCTACAGCACCCAGTATTCTGAGACAGTCTCCCATCTAAGTACTAACCAAGCCTGACCCTGCTTAGCTTCTGAGATCTGACAAGACTGGATACCAGGGTAGTATGGCTGTAGGCAGTCACAGTAATGCTGTTGTTGTTTATAGTAACCAATAATACTTTTATACTACTTTGCTGGTTAGTAAACATTTTCATATACTTAATTTAACTTGATGCTCAAAACAAGTGTCATACTATAACCTTTTCTTCTATACAAAATTAAAACTTTAGTGAGGTTAAATGTTTTTTCCTAGGACTCAGAACTCATAAGTGAAAGGCACAGTTCTATTTAATTTTCCCATTCTAAGTTCAGGATTTTTTTCAACATTATTGGACCATATATTGGAAAAATAATATATGCTAATCTAACAGATTGAACCCTTTTTTGATGCATATTTGGCCATGATGTTAGAGTTTAGCAGTTGCAGAGCCATGTGATCCTTCTTTCCAAAACAGCTAACCCACCTAAAATGACTGCTGAGTATTATACCTATTTCTGCAGCTCTCATCTTTGAGTGAGCTAATTCACAGTGAGCTAATTCACAGTGAACTTTTAGCATTTCTACTATTAGATTATAGGTCAGCTGCATTGAGCTTTCATTGGAAGACTTTGGGGGTGGAGACAGGAACTTTAAAACCATAATAGTCCATTGGTCCATTCCAAAGAGTCAGGTAAAGTAAAACTTGAGGGAAATACTTCCCAATATTAGTGCCATATATAACAAGTAGGCATTATTTCTTGGCTATGTAGAAATTGGGTGTAAACAGTTGGCTTCTTTTATAAGAGCCATGTGTTACTTGCAGTAAAGGGGAAATGGAGAGGAAAGTTTATGGAGAGAAAAAAGGTAAATGTAAGTTAAAATTATAAACTATCTAACATCACTTCATAGTTCTTTCAACATAAGGTTTGAGAGTGGGAGGGGGCTTTCTGGAAGCCAGGATTTCCAATTCTTTTTGCCAGATACCTCCTAGTTGGCTCAAAATAGGTAACTACAAAATGTTCTAACATTGCAGTCTAAACTTAACTCCCTTCTATTCAATTGTTTACCTTTAGTTCAAGCAAATGTGTAGTTTCTAACCGCTCTGTTCAATTTGAGCAAAACATATGCTTTGTAGTGTAAGAAACCTTAAAAGTATACTTATGAACTTATGAATCAGAGAGCCCTTTTGCCATGCCCTCATTTCCTGGTGATTTTGTTCGGTTCAATAATAGTGCTCATGAAAACCATGATTACAGATAGCCAGAAGACAATGAAGTGTAAGTACATTGTATGTGCTCATAGTGTCAACTTTTACTTGTCAACTAGTTTTTGTCCTATTTTTCCTTAGCATGAAATGAGAAATGGGAGGAGATATATATGAGAGTTCATCCTACATCATGTTCTCAAACTGTCCCTTTAATGACAAAACCTAGAGGTTTCAAAGGCCATATGGGAACATGTTTGTATGGCATTATGAGAAATAAACTATATTCTGGGTCTAGGAATTAAGTATTATGCATGCTTCATTCTGACTCTGGAAAAATAGAGAAAAAAACATGAAATGCTTGTTTGCTTATCAGTAAAGTAAAGCAAAGGGGATATTTAAATTTTACAGACACTAATTGGTAAGTTAGGCTAGGATTTAGCTCAGTTGGTAGAGCACTGCGCTGCAGTCTCTGGAGTCCTGGTTCGATTCCCAGCACCACAAAAATGGGAGAAGAATGTGGCAATCCACTCCCTAGGCAATCCTGAAACAGTCAGCCATTGAAAACCCTCTGAGGGTCGCTATGAGTTGGACTTGACTCAACGGCACCTAACAACAACCACAATGGTAAATTGACAGTTGTAAATGGAGAATAATACTGTTGTGATTATTGAAACCTGTTTAATGTACTGCTAGCCTGTCTTTTGTTATCCAGTTGGTACTGAATCCTTGGAAATTTGTTCAAAAACAAACTTGAAGAATAAATGAAATAGATATGATTATTGTAGTGCTTGTAAGATTTGTGGATCAGTATTTTATTCCTGGGGAAGGTTACCCTCTATAGTAGGTACAAATACACAAATTGTCTAGTAATTAATTAATAGCCTTAACTGACAATGAAGAGAAGTCATTCTTATTTGATCCATAGTTATCTATTTTTTAAAAAAATACCAGAGATGTAAATTATTCTTGCCAAATTCTTGCCTTTCATTTTTTTTAAAGCATAACAGTATTGCGCTGGGCGCAGTGGCGCATGCCTGTAATCCCAGCGGCTTGGGAGGCAGAGGCAGGAGGATCGCAAGTTCGAGACCAGAGGCAGTCTGCATAACTTAGCAAGACACTGTCTCAAAAAGTAAAAAATGGGCTGGGGGCGCAGCTCAGTAGTCCAGCATTTGTAGAGCATGTAGGCACGAGGCCCTGGGTCCAACTGTCTGTACCACCAAAAAAAAAAAAAAAAAAAAAAAACAGTATTCAAAGTAATTCCTACATTTAGATACTTGAAGGATAGAGCCAGAAAAAGTGTTTCTAATGTTTAGTATTAGGAATAGGGACAAATAGCACAGTTGAGTAATTCACAGCTTTATAATACATATAACAAAAGCAGAAAACGTTATTCATTTGTGTTTGCTTTTTTTTCAGTACTAGTGGTTGAACCCAGACCTTTGCACATGGTAGGCAAGTGCCCTACTACTGAGCTCAGGCCTTTCAAAAATCTTATCTTGAAATAATCTTGCTAAATTTTGCAAGCTGCCTCTGGCCTTGAACCTATGGTTCTTATGCCTTACACTCCCAAGTTGCTGGCATTACAGGTGTGTGCCACCATGCCTAGCTATCTTTTTTTTTTTTTTTTTTTTGGTGGTACTGGGGGTTGAACACAGGGCTTCATGCTTGCATGCCCTGCAAGTGCTGGACCACTGAGCTGTGCCCCCAGCCCATTTTTTTACTTTTTGAGACAGCGTCTCGCTAAGTTATGAGACTGCCTCTGGTCTTGAACTTGCGATCCTCCTGCTTCTGCCTCCTGACTATCTTTTGTTTTTTTGAGACATAGTCTCACTATGCCCAGGCTGGTCTCTAACTCTGATCCTCCTGCCTAAGCCTCCTGAGTGCTGGGCTTACAACCATGTGTCTCCATGCCCAGCTAACATCATTCTTTTTTCAGCATGAAACCCATGAAAATAGAACCATTGATCTCTTAGAAATAAAACTTAAAAGCAATTATAGTAATTTTTACTGCACTAGGTATCCATCAATGCTGATACTATATTATAGGAAAAGCTTCTATTAGGTTCTATTCAGTGTCTTGGTTTGTTCTTGGAAAGGTTAAGGCCAAATTACTGTCTTTTAATTGAGAACTGGAGCTAACATAGCATATTTCCTAGGTATTCTTTATCACCTGACCTTGCAAATTGTCCTCATCAACTCTAAATTAAGCTTTAAAAAAGGTGAATGCTTACCTTGTGACAAGTGCTATATTGGGTTCAGAGTAACTGTGAGATTTTTTAAATTACCATTTTGACTCTAAAGTCTGCAGGGGAAACAGACTGCTTTAACAGATGTCCTGATTCAGAGAGGCTACAGAAATTCCTCTTCTCACAATTCCTGATCTATATGTTAAGTTCTACATAAGGGCCCAAGGTTCAAGTATTACTAAGTATTGTGTACAATAATATTAACAAATATTTAAGCCAGTCACTGTGTTTTCCCTATCGGATAAAATGGAGAGCAAAGACATGTTTCTTGTCCTCCCAGTGCTTATAGCCTGCTGGTGACAGTAGATGGAAAGAAGCCACTACAACTAAATCTGACAACTGCCATAGGCAATAGTTATTTCCTGTAGAAAGAAACAGACCAGACTGGAGTATGGTGGGCTAGAAGATATGATAGTATATTCACTGTGAATATGACACACGATAATTTTTTTCTTTGCAGTAGTTGGCATTTGAACCCAGGGCCTCATGTATGCTTTGCAAGCATTCTACTATTGGGCTGCACCTCCAGCCCATTTTTTGTTTTTCGTTTTAAGACAATGTCTCACTAAATTACGCAGGCTGCCTCTGGCCCCAAACTCGCAATTCTTCTGCAAGTCACTGGGATTACAGGTGTGCGCTACAATGCCTGGCCATATATATATATCTGGGCTGGGATTTAGCTCAGTGGGTAGAGCGCTGCGCTGCAGTCTCTGAGGCCCCCGAGTTCAATTCCCAGCACCACAAAAATGGGAGAAGGGCCTGGCAATCCACTCCCAAGGCAATCCCGAAGCACTCAGCTATTGAAAACCCTATGAGGGTCGCTATGAGTCGGATACCAACTCGATGGCACCTAAGAACAACAACAACAACATATATATATATATATATATATATATATATATATATATATATATATATATATATTTAGGGGTTGAACCCAGGGCCTCACACGTGCTTTGCAAGCGCTCTACCACTGAGCTATGTTGTTGTTGTTGTTGTTGTTAGGTGCTGTCGAGTCAGTATCCGACTCATAGCGACTCTCGTAGGGTTTTCAATGGCTGACCGTTTTAGGATTGCCTTGGGAGTGGATTGCCAGGCCCTTCTCCCATTTTTGTGGTGCTGGGAATTGAACTCGGGACTTCAGAGACTGCAGAGCAGTGCTCTACCAACTGAGCCAAATCCCAGCCCCATTCACTGAGCTATACCCACAGCCTATTTTTTAACTTTTTATATTGAGACAGGGTCTAGCTAAATTACACTGGCTGTGTCTGGGCTCAAACTGTGATCCTCCTGCCTTTTTATTTTTTTGAAATGGGGTCATGATGTGTACCCCAGTCTGGCCTCAAACTCAAGATCCTCTTGCCTCAGCCTCCTGAGTGTCTGGGATTACAGGTGTATACCACTGGTGGTATTTTACTTTTAACCAACAAAATTGAATTCAGTACATATTTATTGTGTTGAGCTATGCAAGATATGAAGGATACAAAGAAGCATGAAGCAAAATATCTTCCCTCAAGTAGCTTACAGAGAAAGCTGGTATATTAGCTGGTATTGCACCATGACAGAGAAACCAACCAAAACAAAGTTATAGGGGAAGAGATTTACTGGGGGCTCACAGTTAGAGAGTTGTAGTCCATGGAGACAGGAAGATGTGGTGAGGGAAGGCATGGCAGGTCCCATTGTCAACAACCTCATGGCATGGCAGATCAGGAGCAGAGAGTGACTGGAACCAGTGATCTGGGTAACAACCTCCAAAAACCTAGGGACCTGCTTCTGCAAAGCTAGAATCCCACTTCCCAAAGTTCCCACAGCCTCCCCAAACAGTGCCATCAGCTAGGGACCAAACATTCAAACATATGACGTTTGGAGGACATTGAGGTCCAAACCATAACATGGAGATGATAGGAGATCACAAACGTCTTAATAATTATTATTGAATGATTATGTTTTTGTTCGTTTGTTTTAGAGACAGGGTCTTGTTATATAGTCCAGGCTGGCCTTGAACTCAATATCTTCCTGCCTTAGCTTCTTGAGTGCTAGGATTACAGGCATCTGCCACCTCACCTGGCTAATTATTACTCTTAAGGATGGATATTTGCACAGAAACATACACCTAAATGAATACATAGTAATAGTAATGTCTAGGTTAGAAGAGTGCGTACAATTATGGCATATTCTAGTTTTCTACCTTTTTTTTTTTTTTTTTTTTTTTTGTGGTACTGGGGGTTGAACCCAGGGCCTCGCGCCTGCATGCTCTGCAAGTGCTGAACCACTGAGCTGTGCCGCCAGCCCATTTTTTTTACTTTTTGAGACAGGGTCTCGCTAAATTACGCAGACTGCCTCTGGTCTTGAACTTGCGATCCTCCTTGCCTCTGCCTCCCAAGCAGCTGGGATTACAGGCGTGCGCCACCGCGCCTGGCTCTAGTTTTCTACCTTAATAATTACTACTAAAATACACCAGACACCCTGTTAAGGGCCTTACATTCCTTGTCTTGTTCAATACTTATAACTCTTTAAGTTCTAATAAGATTATATAGTAAAGGTGATAAAGCTGAGATTGGAATTTAAGACACTAAGTTTTTAAAATTACCATATATTCTCAAGTCTAATCTGCACTCTTTCAACAATTACAGAGGGCTACAAAATCAGATGCAGATGACAATTGCATATAGATTGGATTCACAGTCAAGTGAGCTCCAAAATTGTTGGAAGGGTACAGATTAGATTCAAGATTGTATAGAAGTTTGATACTAGAGTTTAGTGAGTATCTGATTTGTCCATTTACTAAGGAGTCTGGCTGCCTTGAATTGCTTGGAAACAGTACAAAGCAGGCATATTTATTTTCTCACATTTTCTTCATGGGTGCTTTACTAGTGTATGACTAATATTACCGTGGTTTGCTCATGGTTTTTTACTCCAGCTCTTCTGCATACTATGCTTCTTACAGTCCTCTGAATTTACAAATTTTGTATTTGTGGATTGCTATTTCCACATAGAATGTTCCTGCTTAGTCTGCTGCCTGGTGATTTTCTATTCATTCTCTAAAGACCAGCTCAGTCCTCCTGGAAGGTTTCAGATCGTCACATACTGTGAGAAGAGTTCACTTCATCCATCCATGAGACTTAGTTGAGTCTCATGCAGACTGGTATTACAGCACTTCATACACTGGCAGAACTCTTTCTGTCATTGTTTTCTATTTGTATGTGAGCTCAGAGAGGAACGTCTTGTCTTTCTTTATAAAAATTATCGTAAAAGCTGAATGTAGTGGCATATGGCTGTAATCTCAGCACTTGGGAGGTGAAGGCAGGAGGATTGTGAGTTCCAGGCCAGCCTGGGCTACACAGCAAGACCTTGTCTCTAAATAAATATTTAAAAATTTAAAAAATTAGACAAAGCATACAGTGGAAAAATTCTTGTGTATATGTTTTTTACGTTGCTACATTTTATATAACATACACATATATATACACATAAGCACAGAGTTCTGTACATTGCTTTTTTACCTAATATCCATTAGAGAGCCTTTTGTATCATTATATAGGTTAAGCATCTCTAATCTGAAAATCTAAAATCTAAAATGTTCTAAAATATGAAACTTTTTTTTTTTGAGACAGGTTCTCATTATGTTGCCCAGGCTGGTCTCCAACTCCTGGGCTCAAGCATTCCTCCTGCCTCAGCCTCTTGACTAGTTGGGACTTCAGGCAAAGTCTACCATGGCTGGCTCTGAAACCTTCTGAGTCATGTCAGCACTCAAAAATCTTCAGATTTCAGCACATTTGGGGTTTTTAGATTAGGGATGCTCAACTAATAAAGTCAATGTAAATATTCTAAAATCCCCAAATCTCCAAAATCTGAAAGAGTCTAGTCCCAAGCATTGTGGATAACCTGTATCTATATCTGTCTCATTTTTGAAATGGTACGTATTTCACTGTATGGATAGACCTCAAGTGATTTAACAAGTTCCAAATTAACAGTTAGATTATTTTCTATCTTTTCATTTTAACAACACTGCTATAATAAATAACCTTGCACAGATATCTTTGGGGTTTGTTGCTAGAAATGGAATTGCTGTGTCAGAAGAAACAGTCATTTTAAAAATGGGGCTGGGTTTTAACTCAGTGGTAGAGCATATGCCTAGCACAAGGCCCTGGGTTCAATCCTTAGAGTAATTCAGTAGATATTGGCAAATTGCCTTTTATAGAAGTCCTTCTGTATTCACATCACCAGTGCCTATTGCCCTCACCCTTACCAAAAGTTTTGGTCTGGTTTGGTTTCTTTGCAGTATTGGGGGTGGGGTTCAACCCAGGGCCTCATGAATGCTAGGCAAGTGCTCTACCATTAAGCTGCACCCCACCCACCTTTTTTATTTTTTATGTTTGAGGTAGTGTCTTGCTAAATTGTACTAGCTGCCTCAGGTATCGAACTCATAATCCTCCTGCCTCAGCCTCCTAAATTGCTGGGATTACAAATGTGTGATATAGTGTCCAGGTTTTTTTGTTGTCTTGTTTTTTTTAAACAGGGTCTTACCATGTTGCCCAGTTGGCCTCTAACTCTCAAGCCTCCTGTCTCATTCAGTCTCTTCAGTAGCTGTGATTACAGGGTTGCCAACATGTCCAGCTCCAAAACTGCTTTTATAATTCTTTGCTGGGGCTGGGGTGTAGTTCAGTAGTAGAGCTCTTGCCAAGCATCTGTGAGGCCCTATATTTAATATCTAACACTAGAAAAAAAATGTTATAAACATTTTTTTGCTAAGTAGATGAAAAGTGATATCAAGTAGTTCAATTTGCATTTATCTATATTATCAGAGCCATATTATTTCCATTTCTGTGCATTATCCATTTTCTATTGGGTTATTGGTATTGTTTGATTTGTTAGAGCTTCCCATACATTAAAGAAATTTCCATTCATATTTTATCCAACATCCTGCATTGTATCTGGTAGTCAATAAATGATATTCACTGATGAAGTAAGTGAAAGGCTTGAAATAGTGGAATGCCGGGAGAAATAGAAAAGAATATGGTTAAAAAAAGAAAGAAAACTGGTAAGGGAAATTCTAGTGGTAGAATACCTATTCAGTAGTACAGGCAAATTAAACAGGTTTTATTAGAAAACTTAAGTTTTGATAAAATATCAATAGGGTAAGACATTGGGAAGAGTCAAACCCAGGGGCATGTGCATCTAGGCAAACACTCTACCACTGAGTTACACCCCCAGCTCAGGGAAAGGCATATTTAAGGATAGTATTTGAATAAGGGATTGACAAAACTGTAGGAAGGATAAAGAAATGCAACTAAAGTCTCTATATATTAAGAGTCTTTCATTTCAGCTCTTCTCATTTTCCCTACTAAATTACTAGTTATGATTCAAAGATCCCTAATAGTAATATTATAGACTCCACAGTTATCTTCTCAAGTCGAATTTCTGTTTTGCTTTATTTATTTATTTATTTATTTATTGTACTCAGGGTGTGAACCCAGGGCTTCACACATACTCTGCAAGTGCTCTACCACTGGGCTGCACCCTCAGCCCATTTTTATTTTTTATTTTGAGTTAGGGTCTTGCTAAATTGTTTGGGCTGCCTCTGGCCTTGAACTCTCAAGTCATTGGGATTACAGACATGAGCCTCTGTGCCCAGCTCAAGCCTAATTTTTAGAGTTTAGACATGTCATATGTGTTCACACAGTAGAAAAAAATTTTTTTGCAGTATTGGGAAGTTGAATCCAGGGCCTTGTGCATACTGGACAAGTGTTCTATCACTGAGCTGCACACCCAGTCCCTTTTTTACTCCTACTTTTTTATTTTAAGACAAGATCTCATTAAGTTGATCAGGCTGCTTTTGGCTTCACACTTGTGATCCTCTTGCCTCAGCTTCCTGAGTCACTTAGATTACAGATATGCACCATAGCACCCTGTTTAGTAGAAATATTTAAACCTTAGGATGGTAGTTCACATTTTGGTCTTGACAGAATGTCATGATTAAACGTTTAATTCATATTCTAGAGGATGGTAATTAAAAATAAACAGATGATAAGAAGTATGGACAAGTGGAGAAATTAGAACTCAAATACATTGCTGGTGAGAAGGTAAAATTGTGCAGATGTTTTAGAAAAGCCTACTAGTAGTTCTTCAAAAGGTTAAAGATAGAAGCCAGGTGCTGTGGCCGATGTCTGTAATCCTAGTGACTTGGGAAGTCGAAGCAGGAGGATCATGAGTTTAAGACCAGAGGTAGCCTGCACAACTTAGTGAGACCCTGTCTCAAGATAAAAAATAAAACAGGAGCTAGTGGTGCAGCTCAGTGGTAAAATACTTGCCTAGCATGTGGGAGATCCTTGGTTCAATCCCCTAGTACTGGAAAAAAAAAAAAAGGTTAAGTTACCATATGACTGGGTATCCAAGAGAAATGACAAGTATGCCCACACAAAAATTATATGCAAATGTTCACAGCAGCATTTATTATTTGTAATAACCAAAAAGTAGAAATGGCCCAAACATCCATTAACTGATAGATAAATAAAATGTGATATATCTACACAATGGACTACTCAGTGTGCCTCCATAAAAGGAATGTCAAGAACTGACAGATGCCACAAGGGTGAACCTTTAAAACTTTATGCAAAAGAGATGGGGACATAGCTCAGCAGTGGAGTGCTTGTCCAGCATGCACAAGACTCTGGCTTGTCTGATCCCCAGTACCACCAAAAGGAGAAGGAGAAGGAGGGCGGGGGAGGAAGAGGAGGAAGAAAAGTAGCAGCAGCGGCTAAAATATTATGCTAAGAAAAAAATCAAAATTGAGGGGAAAATCATTGATGAGGAAGGAGGAGGAGGAGGAACAACACAGAGGGGCCAAGAAGAAGAGAAAAATTCAGGATGCAACTCTGAAAATACAAAAAAGGGGGAAAAAATGTCAGCGTATAACCCATGGTGGCATACAATCATTCTATGTTAACCAAAACTCTTTTTTTCTTTCTTTTTAATGTTTATTTTGTTCTGTAAAATGTTTAATCAGATGGAAGCATTAACACTGATTTGACAGTTACACAACAAATATATCAACTGACATATTACTCTGTACCCCACTAATATGTATAAATAAAACTAGTTTAAAAAAGAAAAAAGTCAAAAATGATCATACATTATATGATTTCATTTACAGGAACAGAAGAATAGGTAATTCATGGAGACAGAAGGTAGCGCTTGCTTAGGGCTGAGGAAATGGGTGGAGGATGAGGAATGATTACTAATGTACAGGGAGTCTCTTCCGGGATGAGGAAATGTTCTAAAGTTATTGCTATTTGTGTGTGTGTGTGTGTGTGTGTGTGTGTATGTGTGTGTGTGTGTGTGTGCGTGCATGTGTGTATGTGTTGAGATTGGACCCAGGGCCTGATGCATGCTTAGCATGAAAACTAGTATTACCAGTGCTATCATTTTAGATATTGAAGGCATCCACAGTATTGGGGGAATTTGTAAGTATTGAGGGAATCTATTATCAGAAATTCTCCAAAAGGTGGTATTTTTAATAACGAATTTTATGCTAATATGCTTATATGTACCTGGTTCTTTCAGTGCAATTCCTGAGGTAAAAATGTTTGCATTTTAGCCTGGTGGTGGTATACACCTATAATCAGTACTCAGGAGGCTGAGACAGGAAGATCACAAATTCAAGGCCAGGCTGGACTACATAGTGTGACCCTGACTCAAAAACAAAACAAAACAAATACAAATAGGTTGAAACAGTAAAAAAAGGAAAGAAAAAATAGTGCATGGTATGGAAGATGTCACTATTGGTCTGGCTAGCCCAGCAACTATTGCCATAATCCTCTCTCTTGTTGGCCTCCACTATGACTGGAAAAGTTTACACAATCTCCGTGGACATGACACAGTTCTAATAGATATAAGTGCAAGACTTCTGGGAAAGCTTTTTAGTTTTCCAAAACAGCAGGCAAGTGTTTCTGGCCTCACTCCTTTTGCTTTTTCCTTCTTTAAACACAAGTATGATATCTGGAACTACAGCAGCTATCCTGTATCTAGGACATAACTAGCCACCCTGTTAAGGATGGGGTGGAAACAGAGCTTGAGTCTTTTGATGATATTGGTAAACACCTGCACCAGCCCTATACTGCCTACCATGAGACTTCCTGTGATATCTTAATAGCACTATAATTTTTATATATACATATATAATATATATGATACATATATTTGTTTATATGACACATACATACACGTGTGTGTGTGTGGTTCTAGGGGTCAAACCTAGGGCCTTGCACATACTGAGCACACATTCCAGTATTGAGCTACACCCCCATCCCCCATTAAATTTTGTTTTTTGTTGTTTTTTAGGTGCCGTCAAGTTGGGTCCAATGCACAGCAACCCCACGTATAACAGAATGAAACACTTCCCAACACTGTGCCATGCCAGACACCATGTTAGTACTTCTCTGCCATTCATAGGGTTTTCAATGGCTGATAGTCTCAGGATTATTTCAAGAATGGATTGCCACATCCTTTTCCCATTTTGGTCGTGGTGGGGATTGAGCCCAGGGTCTCAGCACAGATCAACACTCTACCAACTGAGCTAAACTCCAGCATTCCCCATTAAATATTATCCTATAAGCCACTACTGGGTATTCTGTAGCTCAAAGTATTCATAATGGACCTAAATGATGTGAGCCTAATACTCTGGAAACAGTGAAGCAAAACAGTTTAAATTTTTCTTACTAATGCATTCATGAAATTATCAGAAATTACTTGGCAGGAACTTCTTTCTGGGCCCTTTTTGTAGATAAAAACTCACAAAGAAACAATCTAAAATGATAGAATTTATTTTAATATAATGATATATATATGCATATATACTATTTTAAAAATAAGCATGTAAATTATAATCATTATAAAACATAAATCAGCCCTAATTTAATATTATCAGAGTAAAAGAGCACATATAGAAGTCAGTCTAACATTTTTGCACTTGCCTTTTAAAATTAGAACACATTTTCATGTTATCATTAAAGTATAAATACTCTTAGGAATGTGCCACCTTATAACTTACATTCAAATAACAAAAATCTCTTAACAGCTATTAAAGTATCATTAAGCCACCTAAAATGAGTAATCTAAAAAATACTAGCCTAAATTAAAACCCTGAGGAATTAAAATCTTTACACACAAGAGTTTTGGTTAAGTGCAATTCCATGTATGTAAGGACTACTTTATTTGAGGTCATACTTGGTAAGGCATAGTAAAAATAAAATCTACATAAGTAACCATCTAAACTATATTTAATTTCTTACTACAAAGTTGTTTTGTTTCCCTAAAAAGTAGTTTTTGCATGTCATTCTGGACCTTTTCACCCATCTGCTGGCTTATTTGCTTTATATACAGTAGTTAAAATTTGTGCACTAAGCTGAGCTGCCTTTACAATGGTGGTTCAGACATAATGCACCCAAAAAACTACATGTTAGAGAGTTCATGTCCATGCTCAACCATAGCCTGTACAAACTGCTTGAAGACGCGATCCATGTAAGTGCATTGCCTTGGCCAGATTCCCTCCAGAAAACCAATATGGCCTCCATAGGAAGTAAGGACCAAAGCAACATTAGGGTTCTGCTTAGCCGTTTCTATTGGGATAGCTTGAGGAAAAGAAGGAGGGGAAGAGAGAGGAAGGGGGAAAAGGAAGAGAACCATTACCATTTTTTGTTAGGAAAAATATATACATTTATCATTTCTAATCAAAATAAACCAAAATACTATTAAACAAATACTTGTGATGAATATGGCTAGATGGAATGAATATGACTAATTTTTATCACTCTACCTTCTCATAACAATTCATACTTAGAGTCATATATTGGACCATAATATTTGGAAGGATCAAGCCAAGATTTAACCATAAGAGAAGAGTAAAATCTGAATCTTGTTTTGAGAAATTAATATTAGCATCTTTTGTGAGAGTTGAAAATTCACTTCATTATGCATGACTTTGGTTAATTTTATACAAAGGTAGATTCTTGAAGTCAAGTGGTAGTTGTATGAAGGATTAAAAATTATAAATATGATTTATACTGTAAAAAGATATACAGATAGCAAAATAAAACAAAACAAAAAAGGAATAAAATTCTCCCAAATGGTAACAATGTTATATTACAGTGCTGAAACATCTGAAACATGAGTGATTACTTTTTCTTTTTCTTTCATCTCTATTTATAGTCAAGAGAAAGAAAAACCTTATTTTGAAAATATAGTTGTTGCATTAATATAATTCACCTATAATGATAATCTTTTCATATGCTTTACAAAATCAACTCTGAGTATAAACTTGAAGGACGTGAGTTGTTGTATTTATCTTTCTCCAATGCTTAAAGTTTGGACAGTGAATTTTTTATTTTTATATTTATTTATTTACTTTTTGGTGCTGAGGATTAAACCTAGGGCCTCACAGGTGCTAAGCATGTGCCCTACCATTGAGCTTCACCCCCTAGTCCTACCCAGAAATTTCTAACTAACACTGGTAGTTTACAGTCTTATCAGAAGAACAAAAGGCTGTGCCACATTTGAGTCATGTGAAAGATGCTGGCTGCCTGTTCTCGCAGACTGCAAACAATTGTCCACTATGTTCAATGTGGAAAGACTATTTTAAAGGCTTGGGAAAAAATAGGAAATAATGAGTTTAAACTTCACCCTAGTGAGTCAGGTTAAATGTTGGGAAATTTTTGTTGGTAGCAGAGCCAGTGAAATATAAAAGCAGACTTCCTTAGTCTAATGAAAATATGCTAAGCAATCCACTGATATTAAAGTTCACAGTTTCATTTTCAGATCTGTACTCAAAGACCAAAAGTTCTAGCTATCCAAAATTAAATGAGAGCTCCTAGAGATTTTAAAAATATATACACTTGGGTATTTTTGGAAATTTTTACAATACATGTGGCATGCTTGGAGTCAGAATAAAGTTTTTTTTTTTTTTAATTTGGTGCTAGGGATCAAACTCAGGGCCTTACACATACTAGAAGTGTTTTACCACTGAACTACATCCCCAGCCCAGAATAATTTTTTTTATTATTAGTTAATTTTTCTGATTAATTATTTAAAAGTATTTGGAGGAAAGTAATGAGAAAAGTTTCATAAAATATCTTTTGAAATTTTATTTTAATAAAGTTAGAGATCAAGCCTATTGATCCTTGAGTTAAGATGACCACTTCTAATCATCTTATTGTTTCAACAGATAAACACACACATAGATATCTTTGTTACCGGCTTTCATATTTCTTGAATTAAGAGAGCAGTGAAGTTATTTTTTGGAATAATTTTCTTCCTTACAGGATTCAGGGGAGAAACCAGGACTATTTCCCTTCAAATATGACCTTTTAGCCCAAATTTTCTCCTATCGTTGAGCCATTCAAGGTCACTGTGTTTCTAAAGTCTCAAGTTCTTTTCAGGTTAAAAGGGAAGAAAAACTTCAAATTCCTTTGTATAGGAACCCCAGGAAGAAGAGCCAAGCGATGACAATGTTTTCCTGAGGCAAAGACACTATAACAAAACCCTATTCAAACAACACTGTATTTGATAAGAAGAAAAGGTTATAAAATGAGAACAAGCAAACTATTGAGTCATAATTTGTCCTGTGACTCTCACAAGGAACTAAATTATAAGGGACTCTGAAAACATTTAAGATGTGATCTGAGACATTTACACACTAACTTATGAGCATCAAAGTTTTTTGTGTTCTTTCATTTATTCCTTCTTCCCACATTCTCCCTCCCCCTCTTACAGTCTTGCTACATATTCTAGGCTGGCCTTGAACTTGTGATCCTCTTGCTTTACCTTCCCAAGTGCTGGGTTTATAGGCATATACCACCATAGCTGGCTAATTTCTTCTTCTTCTTTTTTTAATCACAGTAAAAAACATTTTATCACTAAAATTTCATTTTTTGTTATTGTATTTCCTTAAAAAGTACAATATTTTGCTGGGTGCTGTGGCACATGTCAGTAATTCCAGCTACTTGGGAGGCTAAGGCAGAAGGATCATAAGTTCAAGGCTAGAGGCAGCCTCTGCATCATAGTAAGACCTTGTCTCAAAATCAAAAGTCAAGAATGTGCTGTGGATGCTGCTCAGTGGTATAGCATTTACAAAGTATGTTTGAGGCCCTAAGTTCAACCCCTCAGTACTGAAAAATAAAGGGGAGAGGGGAGTGCACCTCAGTGGTAGAGCACTTGCCTAGCATGAGCAAGACCTTTCGTTCAAAAATAAATAAATAAATAAAAGCCCACACACGAAACAATATTTTAAAAGTTAATTCATGTCAAAATATATACATAGATGTTAATTTTACCATGACTGGGTGAGAAAACATCATCCACAGAATTCAGGCACAACACTGGAATTCCTACTGACTTCAGTCTACGGTTTGGACTGGCATCGGTATAGTAATCATCAATTGTTTGGTATCCAAACATGACTGCAGTGAATCGCTTATCAAACTCTCTGATAGATTTAGCCTAAAACACAAAAACAAATTATATCTATTCTTGAAATCAGAAGAGGAAATAAAAGTATTACATAAAATTTCTGTCCTACCTTCATGACATGATCCATATCAATTTGTTTTACAAACATGTGCCGGTGCCTGGAACAAAAAAATTTCAAAACTAAAAATTACGGTTATTCCTATTTCAATCATACATAAAATACATACTAACAAATAACTAGATAGTCTAGCTCAAGGCACAGAGTTGGTCCTCAAAAAATATTTGATTTAGTCAGATTGATGTTGTTTTGAAGGCATTATTATTTTAAGTACTTTTTTTTTTAATTTAGGAAGAACTACTTCTGTAATAATAATAAACATAAATGCTGTTTCATGACAAACCTACACAATGCTGCTAATAAGCCAATTTTCTCATAAAGGCTATACTTAATGCCATAAGCTTTCTTTTATTTCCTTTTTTTTCTTTTTATCCTTTTTTTTCTCCTGTGATGTTGGGGATTGAACCCAGGGCCTTGCACATGCTAGGCATGTGCTTTACCACTGAGCTCTACTCCTAGCCCCCCTGCCATAAGCTTTCAGTGGGTGAAATTATCTGAAGACATTTTAAATTACAATATTAAAATCTAGAACTTATATTTTCACCTACTTATTTTAAAAGTGATGGACATTTTTCTTGTACAATCAACATTTATACACTTTTTGGTGGTGCTGGGCATTGAGCCTAGGGCCTGGAGCATGATAAACATATGCTCTACTGCTGAGCTACATCTCTGGCTCCTTAAATGATATTTTAATTCAAATCACTCTTCACTTTTCTTACTACTATCCCTTGTTTCAATGACCACTTGAGTGATCATTAGTAATCATCACTATAGCAATAAATGACATGATTCTTTAGTACTTTAACAATATTTATAATCAATATTTGTAACTTAAGCAGACAAAGTTTAATATTTAATGTCAACTTTCAGGATAACTACGGTTTTTAGTAAGTCATATACAAAATAAATGTACTTTTTACTTAGGGTTTAAATTGATCAATTCACTTAAAAATGCACAGTAGGGCTAGGGTTATAAGTCTGCAGTGGAGTATGTAACTAGCATGTGTGAGGCCCTGGGTTTAATACCCAGCATGGAAAAAAAAAAAAAAAAAAAAAAAGGCAGGTAACAGCCATACCAACCCTAGTAACATCTCTGTGTTCTTTTCTATCATGCAATTTTTTAGAAGATACACAAATAATTCCATAAAAATTAACCTAAAGACAATATTTTGATAATATAAGAACTGTAAATTATGACTATGTAAGTGAAGTGCATTCTCCTAGCTTGGATATATCATGCTTGTAAGTACATGCTTAAGGAGCCACATGATTTAACACTTAAAGCAGTTAATACATTACTTACTACTGGGAAAGAATTAGGTACTGGCAATATTAGCAACAAATAGAAAATCTAGGGAAATATCTCATAATATTACCTAACACATTCCATACTAATGTTTTAGCCTTTTAGAATAATTTAGACCAGTGATAGAACAGTGATTTTCTAGGGGCACATATTTCAAGAGATATACAAGATAATTCACTAGCATACAGAAAGAAAACATTACAAATTTTAATCTGTATTTTTAGCTTATGCTTATACTTTTTAAAAAGTTTTGCTTGCATTTATAATATAGAGAATATTTTTGGTACAGTAATAAATACATATGATTTATAAGTAAATATATACAGGCAATGTTGTGCTTTAAAACTTTAATTGTTGGGCCATGTAATCTAAAGTGTTTGGGAGACAAAAGGTCTTAAAGATGACTTACTTATTAACTGAAGACTGGAGACAGGTTGTCAAATAGTAATTAAAAAGCAGCCAGTTCAGGGGTTTCTCCAGTGACTCTGAGCAAGCAAAAGTATTCCAACCAACTGAAAAAGTTGCAGCTGCCATCAAAGGAGTTTTGGGCCCAATTTTGCCCAGGTAATTTAAAAGCAGCATTCTAAAATGAGGAGAAATGGAAAACATGGTAGTTGATTTGTTACATCTCTCCAGACATCTCATTTCTAACTATGAGTCGACTTCTTGTTAACTCTAGAGGAGAAAAAATGTAAACCAGTGTTTAAGTCCTTGGAAAGGGAGACAAATACCATTGTTGTTTCCTCACATTCATGTACTCATTTATTTTATACTTGACTGTACTATGAAAGGGATGAATCTTACAGTTATCTCTATACATGTATCCTAGGAAGTAAACCATTAGAACATGAGCAAAGTCTTCCTTAGGAGTAGATTTCCAACAGTGGTTCTCAAATGTGGCAGCACATTGGAATCACCTACAGAGTTTATACAACTACTGAGGTAGCTGGGCACGGTGGCGCATGCCTGTAATCCCAGCGGCTCAGGTGGCAGGAGGATCACAAGTTCGAGACCAGAGGCAGTCGGCGTAATTTGGGGAGACCCTGTCTCAAAAAAGTAAACAAAAAATGTGCTGCAGATGCAGCTCAGTGGCCTGGCACTTGCAAAGCATGCAAGTGCGAAGCCCTGGGTTCAACCCCCAGTACCAGGGGGGGAAAAAAAAACCCTACTGAGGTCTGCGTCTTACCCTCAGTGATTCTGAGTTAATTTGTCTGGGTGGCCCCCTAGTTGCCTATGCACCTTACATCCTATAGCGAGACTCAAAAAGTTTCTCCAGTCTGGAGTCAGATATTCTGAGTTGCTTGGTCTTTAAAGTAACTTGCTTTCTCTTCCTATTCCTTTCTGTTATCTGTCTTTACTTCCCATCACATATTCTCCCCTCTTCCTTTTATTCTGTCAATTTTCCTGATCCCATCCAAATTTGTTTTGGTAAGAGAGACTACCATTAAGTTTAATCTAACAATAATGTCAAAAATCTAAGTGTAATGTTGCCAACTAAGAGAAAGTAATGACATCTTAATTTGACCTCTCAGTAAATCTCTTAATGTGTGGGTTCTTACCTACAGATTATCCTAATTCCATTTCTCATGCTAATTCCATTTCTCATTATATTTTCTGTATGTAATTTCTTTAACTGCCCAGATTCTGAAATAGGAGAAATGGGTAAAAATTCTCCCTCATTCTTTACTCTGACCCAAATGACTTGTGGGGGAACATGATGAAATTTTAGATGAAAAGTGGACATTTAGCTTTTGAGAATGAATATAATGACTGTATTATTGCATATAGTACTGTGGATCACTAAATCACTTGAAAGATAATGCTTTCTCTCCTGCAAGGGGTTCATTTTGAGGTCCTGGTTTTGGTGGGCCTACTCTTTGGTTGTAGGCTGGGATTTAGTTCACTTGGTAGAGTGCTGCTCCATAGTTTCTGAGGACCTGGGTTTGATCCCCAGCACTGCAAAAATGTGAGAAGGATGTGGCAGTCCACTCCTGAAACAATCCCCAAACAATCAGCCTTTGAAAACCCTATGAGGGTCACTATAAGTTGGACATGACTCAAGGGCATCTAACAACAAGTCTTTGGTTAGAGGTCAGGTATTGCTGGAGGGTAGTAAAATGCACAAATCTCAAGGGTTGGAAGGGAAACAGGAATAGAAAGATCCATACATAGACATGACCAAGGAAGTATGGATAATTCTTGGTTATTATCAGGAGCAAAATAATGCCAAGGTGTTACTCCAAAAAAGGTTGCTCTAATTTGACAGAAATATTGCCTGCAGCTGTAGCCCTGTGGCATCCAATCCCCTCAGATCTCGGAAGCTAAGCAGGATCAGGCCTGGTTAGTACTTGGAAGGGAGACTGCCTGGGAATGCCAGGTGATGTAGGCTTGGAAGACGGACCCGACAACCCACTCCCAAAAAAATCAGTCCACCAATGAAAACTCTATGAATAGAAGAGAAGCACTGACAATAGTGTTTCGCCTGTTGTACGTGGGGTCGCTATGAGTTGGATACCGACTCAAGGGCACCCAACAACAACAATTTGACAGAAAAGGACTCCATTTTCTCACCAAAAGGAAACACAAAACAAAACTACAAGGGAAAAAAGAGAGCAAGATGAGAAAGAACCGCGAGAATAAGAGACTTAAGAGGCAGACTAATTCCCAAGGTATGGAACATATCTGGCTCCTGTATCAATAAATTATAAGTCAAATGAACCAATAGTTGGAGAAATGTGAACACACAGCGTGTGATAATACTTAGGAGTTACTATTGCTTTTCTTCAAGTATGATAAGGGTTTTGTGCCCCCTTCCCCCAGTACTTGCGGGTTGAATCCATAGCCTCACACAAGTTTTGCAAGAGCTCTACCACTGAGCTGCACCCTTAACCCATTTTTTACTTTTTATTTTGAGACAGAGTGTAAGTTACACTGGCTGCCTCTGGCCTTGAACTTGCTATCCTCTTACCTGGGAGTTACAAGTGTGTGCTACCATACCCATTTTTTTTTTTTTAAAGAGAGACTATTTTTAGAAATAGTGTGTGTACTATTCCTGGAGGTATTGTAATACCAGGTGGATGCATGGAGTAAACAGAGAAAGCTCCTACTCCATCTCCCTGCTCCAGAAATCCACTTAATACACTGTACTCAGAAAATATATCAGCTATTAAGATGATGAGAAGATATTACACTTGATCTCAGCCAAAAGGCCAAGAAGTGATCTAACTGCATGATGTATTTATTTATAATTTATTTTGCGGTGCTGAGGATTGAACCCAGGGCTTCATGCATGCTAAGCAGGAGAGCTATATTCCCACCCCCAACTGAAATATTAATAAATGATGTCGGCTTTAGATCATAATAATCAGAGTTGAGGATGAAAGAGTGGAAGAGGAGGGTGAGACTAAAGAAACAAGATTATCTTGGAGTTGATAATTATTGAAGTTGTATGATGAATTTATGCAGGACACTCTTTTACTTTCATATGTATTTGAATTTTCTATTCATTTTTAAAGTGTTAACCAACTCACTGGGAGACTAGAACCTGAGTCTAAAGTGGTGTGGGTTCCTTGACTTGACTCAGTTCCAGCTCAAAGCCTGTACTTGGCCCTAGCCATCACAGCCTTGGGGATGACCCCAGTCCATGGTGCATGGGGCATAATAATCTCCTTCAGACTATCCCTTTGTCGGTTACATCTCCGAAAGAAAAAAATGTGTCAAGCTTTAAAACACATCCCCAAGTGATGTGTCCATTTGGGAACATGTCACAGTGCTAGGCAACTAGAAAGGGTGCTTCCTCCGAATAATTCACAAGACATTAATATTCAACCAGCTGTAAAGGCTAACGGTCAGATTCTGCCTTCAGGCACTAAAGGCTTCAATGCAGCATGAATAGGCATTTCCCAGGAGCTTCTGAATAGGGAATCTGGGCCTCTTTATGTAAGATCTGGCCTTAGAAGAAAAATAAAGTCAAGAATTTATATGATCAAGTGAAAAATGTTCAGTTCTCACTCTGTCCTTTAAGGCTCACATTATGGGGCAAAGGAAAGAAGTTAAATTCTGTCCGTTAAGCACAATTGAGAAATTCTGCCTGGGTTTTCTCCATTGATTCAGATTTTTTCCTTTAGTAGGTCAAGTCAGACCTTCCATGCTAATGTAAGAGGTGTATTCTTTTCTTTTTAGCTTTATGTTTATCAGAATCTAAAAGGCTCTGGTTAAAGCCTACTTTTCAGAATTACCACTTAGGAAGGCTGTACATTTTCAAGCATATATGCTCCAAAGTTGTTCTGAATACTGAAATGACAGATAAATCCATTTTAAAATGAAGAAAAACATCATTTTCTACTTTAAGTGTCTGCTGATTTTAAAAAGTAGTTTGGGGTGTAAGGGTGTGGCTTAGTGGCAGAGCACTTGCCTAGCATGCATGAAGCCCTGGATTTGATCCTTAGCACCACAAAAAAATAAAATAGTAGGTTTGGACAATAGTGTAGGAGAGTTAAAGCATAGCAGAATGTGAGATTACAAAAATTTTAGACTTCCTTAAGCTCACTGTCATTAGAAAAAAAATTAGTAGAAATAAGCCTAAACATAAACATGGCAAATAAAAGTTCCAAACAAGCCCTGATGTAAGGTGGAGCAGCACAAACTATAGTATTCACATGCTTCAAACAGCAGCTGGAGTAGATTAATGACATTTCATGGTTTCTAAGAGGACACTCCAATGGGAGAAGGGCCTGGCAATCCACTCCCAAGGCAATCCCGAAACAGTCAGCCATTGAAAACCCTATGAGGGTCGCTATGAGTCGGATACGGACTCGTCGGCACCTAACAACAACAAGAGGGCACTCCACAGTATATCCATTTGCCTAGAAACAAAACAAAACAAAACACCACCTGAGAAAAATAATTTATTAGCCCACTGCAATGGAGAGTGATTATTTTCATGACTGGAGTGAGGTATGTCAAGCTCTAAGGTCAGCTTCCTGGGTGGTCAAGAAGAACAAAGCTACCAGGATATCGGGGAAGGAACCATAGAATCAGAAGGTCTACATGGCAGTGGAGTAATGCAGATTGGCTTCATGAGGTCAGACAAGCCCACAAAACCATCAGTGCCCTGAGAAAGGACTCACACCCTTTTCACCAGAGTCAAGGAAATATTACAATTCTTCAGAATAATTCCTTCCTTCCTTCCTTCATTCATTCAACCACATGTAATAAAACATGATCTAAACAATCAAACATTTATTTTTAAATGTCTGGCTACTTTATAGTCCTCTGAAAGAGATACCCAGTAAGACCACTTCCCTCTCAGATATTTTAGAAAGAAAAGAGCTTACCCTCCCATTGAAACCCCCGCTGCCAGAAAAGGAGCAGAAGGGTACAGGCTGTGCACATGGTGAATAACTGTCTCCAAGTCTTCGGTGTTAGCACAACAGTAAGTCCTTGGAGTCTGGAAGCAAGGACAAGTAAAGCACAAAAATTAAAATGTGAGATTAATGACTTGTATAATGCAGAAATGTAAAAAAAGAGCAAGAATACAAAAATATGAAAAAATTTTTGTTTATACATACTATTAGTAACTTATCACATTCATATCTTCCAATATACATACCTGCTTTTTTTTCTTTTTCTTTCTTTCTTTCTTTTTTTTTTTTCAGTACTAGGGGTTGAACCAGGGCCTCCTGCATACTAGGCAAGTGCTCTACCACTGAGCTGCATCCCCAGCCCCTTTGCTATTTTTTATCTTGGGACAGGGTCTCACTAAATCATGTAGGCTATCTCTGGCTTTGAACTTGCAATCCTCCTTGCCTCTGCCTCCCAAGTGGCTAGGATTACAGGCATGTACTACCATGCCTGGGCCTCCAGCCCATTTTTCATTTTTTTATTTTGAGACAAGTTCTCGATAAGTTATACAGGCCTCTGGCCTCAAACTTGCAATCCTCCTGTGTCTGCCTCCTGAGTAGCTGGGATTACAGGCTTGTGCCACTGCACCCGGCTCCTGTCATTTATTTTTTAAAGAGCAAAGTATAGATGAGATTTATTGTAAAGTAATAGTACACCCTCAAGAAGTGAGGGCGGGCAGTAGTTGAGAGCTATTACCCATTACCTGCAATTTAAAGACAAATTATTCAAGATGGAGTAACAAAACATTTGAACATGCCCGGAAGACCTGACACAAATGGGGCAAGCCCAGTATAAATACCTTCAATTAAACACATACAATTTACCTCACTCAAATGTGTCTCCACTTTAATGAGAATAGTCAATTTAGAAAGAAAAAGTAGAGAGTTATATTTTTATAAGAAAAAAACTATGTCTGCCCCCAAATGCCAAAATAATTATTTGCTTTTTTTTTAAAAAAAGCAAGTGCCTGTAATCTCAGCACTCAGGAGACTGAGGCAGGAGGACCGTGGGTTTGTGGCCAGCTTGAGCTACATAGGAAGACCCTGTCTCCGAAAAAAAAAAAAAAAGCAAGCACCACATGCTTTCCAATAGTGCCATAAAAATGTTAAATTGTAGCTGTGTGTAGTGTCGCATGCCTATCATCCCAACACTCAGGGCTATGAAGTGAGTGCATGGCCAGTCTGAGCTACATAGGAAGACCACATCTCCAAAAAGTAAAGAAAAAAAAAAAAAAAAAAAAAGAAAGAAAGAAAGAAAGAAAGAAAAGGAAAGGAAAGAAAAAAGAAAGAAACAAAGACAAATATAAATTGTGGCTAGTTTCTATCCAGGGAACTGTTTGCTCCACCCTGAATACTGTCTGGCACGAAAGGAGTGAGTTTCTAGGTACTATTTTGCTCTAGATTTTACTCTAGATAAAGCAGTACACAGTTTGACTTATTAACTAAATATTTGCTTTTATAATAGTATATCTATTTAGTCCAGCTGTGTCACACTGCAACAGACACTTAAAATGTTAAATTATGTAAAGCTGACTTTGCCTTAATACATAATGCATAAAAACAAATGGTTTTCATGTGAAATTCATCAATGAGGGCTTTGTTTAAGGAAGAAAAACTTCACAGATGTTTCATTTGAGGTCTGGGAGGAGGGAACAATCCTCTATAGAATATATGTGAGTTGTATTTGAATAAAGTATGAGAGAAAATAATCAGAAATTTAGTAACAAGGAGATGAATCTATTAAAATTACTCCAATAAAAGCACTGAAATTAGTTATCTGCAGCACCCAATTTTACTATTTTTTTCAGTACTAAGGGTTGAACCCAGGGACCCATATGCATATTTGCACTAGGCAAGCACTCTACCACTGATCCCCACTCCCCAGCCCCCTTTATCAAGTTTTTCTATTTTGAGATAGGGTCTTGCTAAATTGTGCAGGCTGCGTCTGGCCTCGAACCTACAAGTGTCCTGCCTTGCCTCTCAAATCACTGGGATTACAGGTGTGCACTACACCACTAGGCTAGCACCCCAATTTTTTGCATTTGGGGGTGAACCCAGGGCCTTGCATGTACTTTTTTTTGTAGGTGTTCAACCACTGAGCTGCACTCCCACCTCTCTATCTTAAGTTATAAAGGCAGCCTCTGGTCTCCCAGACCTGCAATCCTTCTGCCTCTGCCTCTCTTGTTGCTGGGATTATAAGTGTGCACCACTGTGACTGACTAGCACCCCAATTTTAAAATTCCAATAAACCGTAATCATACTAAGAAGATTATATATCACCTACTGTTCAATCACTAATAAGTAGTTGGAAAAAATTATAATTTTCAATGATCCATCCAATTTAACTCAACCCTAAAACACTATTTAAAGCCTACTGTCAACTTTTTGAGATATGCAAATAAGGAATGCCCCAATAAGACAAATGTCAACCTGACAGTATTTACATTGGCCAGTGTTCAATGAATAATTAAATTTGTGGCCATGAAAACTGGAGGAAGACCCTATTATTATATCTATTTTATAAATGAGGAAATTGAGAGAGGTTAAAAAGCTCCTGTAACATTTTAACAGGTAGGAAGTGACTAAGACACTTAAAAAAAAAAAACAACGGTGACTAAATATAAAACACTTAAAACTTTAATGTAAAATCTAAATAGAACAGTATCTCCTACCATGCTCATTTGTAGCAACTACAGCATTTGTCATGAGAATTTAAGTGAAGCGGCTAACTTGTATCAGTAGGCGGTGGAAAGCTAATACAGGATTTTATGCAGGAAGATTGCCATGCTAAGAACTGCAAGTGCTCTTTAAGAAAATTATTCTAAAGGGACACTGGATGTAGGATTATGAATGATGGGGAAGTGCTGGAAGTTACCCAGTGAAGAGGTGATTGCAGTGGTCCAGGTGATAGGGAGGAAGGCCTGCAGCAGAGACGGTTGATGCTACTCCTCACCCTCTTGGCATTTACCATTACCATGCACACCTACCTGAGAGCCTCTAACTGTGACTGGGGGCCCTCCTGAGCCACTGCAGGACCTGCATCAGTGCAAACCAGAAGTGCCAGGAGTTAACTTCCTCCAGCTGTAGCCTTCAACCAATGGCTGACGGGTTTTGGTGCAGACATAACCCAGCTCACTTGTCACTGGGTTGGGACCATTTTAACACATGAATTAAGGACAAACTCCTCTGCCAAGCATTCAAAGCTTCCACAGTACAATGGAAGCATCCTTCCAGCTCTGCATTTTACTATCAGGCCAATCAGGCCCTCCTGTTCTCTTGCCTGCCAGGACTTGTTCTGTCCTTATCACCAGCATAAACTTCATCTGTGATGTCCCACATCATCAACACTGCCTGTTGCAACTGTGACTTGAGTTGTCAGATGACAGGTAGACTTGACCCCTGTCTGCTAGCACCTCATAGCTTTTCCAAGTTCTGCCCCTAATTACCCTGTCCAAACCATCCCATGTGAGTCTTTCTCTATTGCTATCTTACTACCTTCTATACCTGACAGTCAATAAGTGCCTGTCAAACTGAACTGAGACACACACAGAACTGCAACAGAGAAGACCTGATTAATATGTTCTACTATGTAGAACTACATGGGTGTATCACCCATCTCTTACTATTTGATGGGCTCCAACAGGAAACATCCTATTCCTTCTTTCTTCACAGATCTAAAGTTAGAAACTTGGGTCCCATTAAAGGAAAAATTCACTCAAGATACACAGCAAAGATATTTCTGAGGTAATACACTGCACTGACTTTGTAAAAATTGCCTTCAGACCTGAAGATATAATTTGATAGCTTTTTACACAAAAGATGGTTGTTATTTCTAAGTTACTAGGGCCTCTAAATAACCAGCAACTATCCTATTACAGTTTTCCCTGTCTATTTCTACACTGCTATGAGGGAGGTAAATTAAACCACACCTAATCTGGGTGAAAGAGGACCTGGCATGATTCACCAGGGTGGTGAAAATGCCCTCTACCATGAGAAGAAGATGGGAAAGATACTCTGGAAAAAATGCAGAAAACCCATAAGATAGCAAGCCATCCAGCAGATGTTTGGGCATAAATATTGTATAACTTAGATGGAACTATCTGATAGTAATTACAAACCAAGATTGTGCAAATTGCTCAACTGCACGTATGGCCCGAGAGCAAAAATAATTAACAAATTGCAATCTGTTTCATGGCTGTTAATGATTAATTATTCTTTTAAAAAAGTATTGAAGAGAATAATGAAGTATAATTAATTTCTAATTATTCATATATAACAAGAAAATCATAAAATAGATATTTTACATTTATCTATGGAGTACATCTAGTTTTCCTTCTTAATCAACTAAGGGCTTCTAAAAAGTAGATAAACTAGCTGTGATGCCTGCCTGTAATCCCAGCACTCAGGAGACTGAGGCAGGAAGATCACATGTTCAAGGCCAGCTAGGGACATATGATGGGACACAGTCTCAGAGAAAAGACAAACTGATTTCACTCTCACTTGACAGTTTTACTGTCCTGGTTTTAGAAGACCTCTGTTTAAGAATTAATTTTTTTTTTCATCAAAAAAAGTTTTTGGTCTAGAAAGAAATTTAAAAATTTACTGTTACTTAGATAGCCTGACTGTCCCTAGTTATTCTGGGAGGAGATTAATTTGCTAATCTGCAGTAGAAGCCATAACTCAAGAATCCTTCTCTAAAGAATGGGATTATCACACATCCAATACTGAATCAGGCCATCTAAGATTTTAATTTTCTGTCCAGCAAAATGAAAACTAAAAAAGATATATATCTTTTCACAAAATCACTTAAATTTTATGCACAATTTATAGTAACATCTGATAATCATCAGGAGCTTAGAATATTTAATCTTACAATCTTCTCTCAAGTATTTAATGGTCTGTACTCAAATATTTGATGATGCTATTTAAATGAACCCTGTAATTATTGTGTAGACATAGGTTCCCCTTTTGGAAGGATCTTCTTTAACATTTTTTTTTTTTGAGACAGAGTCTCACTAAGTTGCTTATGCAGGCTGCCTATAGCCTTGAATTTATGATCCTCCTTCCTCAGCCTCCTGAGTCACTGAGATTATAGGTATGTGCCACAGCACCTGGCAGAAATAATATTTTCATAATAGGACTAAATGTGCTATTTAATTGATCTCTACAGTATGATCTGTTTTCCATTTCACTCATCCTCTGTATGGTACCTAGTGAACTGCCCAAATTGTTCCTCAGAAAACTGATCTTATCTTTGGAAGATGAGTTCATACAATAAGGAGTCAGAGAAAAGAAAAAGCATGCACTCATGAATAGAATCAGCAATTTAAAACACAATCATTTCACGTAGTTAGAGACATACACATAAAATGACCAAGTGTCTAAATTTGCCTGAGAACTTGCTAATTTTTTTTATTATAACTAACCACAAAACAAAAGGTCTCAGGAAATGCCCTGGCCAACTCTGCAACAATATGACCTATGAGCCACATTGCTGCTAACGCTCCAGATAGCTATGGTCCATGCTCAGATAGTCAGGCTACCCAAGCCACACCAGCACACAAGCAGTCCCGTTCATGGGTTAGAGCAGGTCCAACAGCCACATAGTTCTTTTCAGTCCAGGCTCCTAAGAGGCAGATCTCATATCCTTCAATGGCAGAGGCTGCGGCCAGATACAGCATGCCTGGGTCAGGGAAGCTGCCCCATACAGAGCTACTCATCACCTTGCAGGGACTTTAAGCCCTGTCTGCACAAGAGAATTACTGAAGAGTGTTAAAAAAAAAAAATCATAGATGCCTGGACTCCATCTTAAACCAAAAGGATCAGAATCTCCGAGGGGATGGAGTGCATGAATCAGATGTTTCAAGGCTTCCAGGAGGATTCTAATGTGCAGTCAGGGTTGAGAAGCACTGCTCTAAAAGAACAGAGACAAAGTGAGAGCAAAGCCAAGAGAGGAAAGGGACTGCAGTGATGAGAATGATAAAACCTACAATGACAAAGAGTGACTTGAGAGAAGGCAAATCTAGCTCCATGGGGTCTGAATCCCTGGAAGTCCCTGGTAGATTCGGAGAAGTGCTCCCAACCACCTCAGACCTCACAGGATCACCTGGTACATACTTAGCATTCAATAAACAGTTGTTGTTGTTGTTAGGTGCCTAAGTTGGTGTGTAACTCATAGCAACCCTATGTACAACAGGTGAAACACTATTGTCAGTGCTTCTCTGCTATTCATAGGGTTTTCAATGGCTGATTGTGTTTTGGGAGTGGTTTGCCAGGTCCTTCTCCCAAGCTACAGCACCTGGTGTTCCCAGGCGGTCTCCCATCCAAGTACTAACCAGGCCTGATCCTGCTTAACTTCAGTGATCTGACGGGATCGGATGCCACAGTGGTACAGGCTACAGGCTCAATAAACGGTATCTAACTTTTAAATTACTATTATTTCTAAAGTGCTTCAATTATTTAGTTAAACATTCCTTTTCTTTTCTTTGGGGAATAGGAAGATTGCAGAAGGGAATACGGGAATACCCAAAGGAACAAGTCTGACAGTTGAATTGTGGCCCAGCTGGCAGTGCCTCTATGCTCTTTGCTCCTCCTCTCTCATGTCATAAATGGGATCCTTAATCCTTTCTGGAAGTTTCCTACAGAAACTGGCTCAGGAGGGGAAAGAGATCTAAGTCCTTCCTATCCTTCTAGCCTCGATGGAAAAGCCAAGACGGAAAAGCTCAATAGGAAACAAGAGCAGTTTTCTCTAGATCTGAGTCCTTAACCACCCAAAGCACCCGAGGTTGGAGGGAAAAGTGGCTCTTGCAAAACATTCCTTGCTTCTCCCCTCAGGATTTCAGCCTGACTTGACTGAAAGCCAGCAATGAAAAGTTAAGGCACTACACTAGACACACTGAGTTCCTGCCCTAAGGCCAAATCAACTTTCTGACTTTAGGTCAGTCACTCCACTTCCCTAGAGATGTCCTCATCTATAAAATGAAGTTTTGGGGATTTAAGGACCTCTGAAGCAGAACTATTCAAAGTGCAAGTGCAATCCAGGTAGTGTGGTACAGGCCAGTGACTTGGGAGGCTGAGGCAGGAGGATCGAGAGTTCAAGGCCCGAGGCTGCCTGCACAACTTAGCAACATTCTTTCTCCAAAATAAAAAATTTTAAAAGAGGCTGGGGCTGCAGCTGTGTGGGGAGCACTTGCCTAATGCAAGGCCCTGGGTTCAACACCTAGTACTGTAAAACAAACAAACAAGCAAAAACAACAACAAAGTGCCAGTTCAGCATGAGATAGGTCAGGCTGACCACAGAATGTAAATCTGCAAGCTGCTTCTACTGTTAAAAAAGTATTGCTTTGAGACAGGAGAAGTCATTTTACCTAAATAGTGTACAGGATCTGGAGTTGGTTTACATTCTTTTTTAAAAATGACTTTATTTAGCTTTTTAAGTTGACAAACATTGTACATATTTATCAGTACAACATGATGGTTTGAAATACAGCTACACTGAAAATGGCTAAATCAAGTAAATTAACACATGCAATACATATTTATTTTTTGTAGTGAGGACATTTAAAATCTATTCTCTTAGCTATTTTCAAGTGTAGAGTCCATCGTTACTAACTGCAGTCACCATGTTATACAATTGTTAGGTGCCATTGAGAAATAGCTCTCTTGAAGTTATTACTCATCACTGAAATTTTGTGTCTTTTGACAACTATTCCCCACTTCCCCTACCCCAACCCTTAGTATCCACCATTCTCTTTCCCTGTTGCAGTAGCTTCAAGGTTGGTTAGCATTCCCTGGCAGCCCCTCAGCTTGTCTGACAGCATGAAGAGTGGAACTTGGTCCCAAGAACACACTGGGCAGTACTGCTTTGAAGTATTTTCTGGCTTCTCTTTGACCTGCTTGGCCCTCCCTTACCTGCTGAACCAGCTCTAACTTGAACTAGAAAATGCCTGAGGATGCTTTTTTATTTTACAGTGCTGGGGATCAAACCCAGGCCTTTGGGCCTGCTAGCCAAGCACTCTACCACTGAGATGCATTCCCAGCCAGGAGCTTTTCTTTTCTAAGTCTTGATGAGATACAATTTGCATACCACCTTATAATTTTAGGACATTGTTAGCACCCCAAAAAGAAAGCCTCTACCATTAGTAGTCACTCCCCCAATCATGAATCTGCTTTCTATTTCTATAGATTTGTCTATTCTGAATATTTCATATAAATGGAATCGTATCTATGTGGTCTGCTGATGCTCGCTTCTTGCACTTAGCATAACGCTTTCAAGGTTCATCAGTACTTGTTTTTTCTTTCTCTTTTTTTTTTTTTTTTTTTTTTTTTTTTTTTTTTTTGACAGAATCTGGCTATGTATCCCAGGGTGGCCTAAAACTTGGCTATGCAGCTCAGGCTGGCCTTGAATTCTTGATCTCCTGCCTCAGCCTCTGGAATGCTAGAATTACAGGCATGCACCACCATGCCTAGCTTCTTTCTTTTCTTTTCTTTTCTTTTCTTTTCTTTTCTTTCTTCTTTCTTTGGCTCTACTGTGGGGTTGAACCCAGGACCTTATACATGCTTTGCAAGCACTCTACCACTGAGCTGCACGCCCAGCCCACTTTTTACTTTTTATTTTGAGACAGGATCTTGCTAAATTACACAAGCCACCTCTGGCCTCAAACCTGTGATTTTTCTGCCTCTGTCTCCTGAGTTGCTGGAATTACAAGTATGAGCAACCATGGCTGGTCTTACTTTATTCTTTTTAATGTAGAATAATATTCCATGAAAGGATATACTATAATCATCCATTGGTAGATATTTAGGTTATTTCTACCTTCTGGCTATTATGAATAATAGTATAATAAATACCCAGGTACCAATTTTTGTGAGAACATGTATTTTCATTTGGGGAATGGCCAGACTATTTTCCAAAGTAGCTAGGAGGCTTTTCTTATTGGTGCTAGATATAGAGACATCTGAATTCCCTATAACCAAAAGAAAAAGGGCCCATCCTTCCATCCTTCCTTTTCCTTCCTTTCTTCTTTTCTTTTCTTTCTGTTTTTTTGTTGTTGTTGTTTGTTTGTTTGTTTGTTTGTTTGTTTTTGGCAGTACTGGGGAGACTAAACCTAGGGCCTTGCCCATACTTTGCAAGTGGTCTACCACTGAGCTGTATCCCCAGTCCCTTTTTTATTTTTTATCTTGAGACAGGGTCTCTCTAAGTTACACAGGCTGCCTCTGGCCTCAAACCTATGATCCTCCTGCCTCAGCCTCCTAAGTCACTGGGATGATAGGAATGCCCCATAGCACCTAGCCTCCTTATGCACCTTTCAACAAACTGAATTCTGGCTGACTTCTGCCCAGACTATCATTCCTAAACTAAGTTCACGAAATAACCAGTAATATTGGGGAGTTTGTGTGTAACTTGCATCCTGGATTCCTATCCATGAAAAACAATCTGCAGGGATAGAAGGAAAGGTGCCATCTATTCCAAGGACTTCACATTTCTGTAGGATTCTCTGAAGTTTTGTCTACCGAAGCTGGGGTGGCCTGTCTCCTAAAGCAAATAGCTCTAGGCAGGGTGCAGGCATCTCACCTCCTACCTAGTAAGGAAGCACTTTGGGTTTCCCTTATCCCTGCAATGACTAGAAAGAAATAAGGACAATATGGTGGTAGAAAACTTTTACTTCTTTATTCTCCTTGGCAAGAGCCATAGTAATATCTATACATTCTAAGTATATCTCTGACATATTTTAGCAAAGCCTTTACTTTTGCATTTTTTCTTGTAGGAAAACTGCCTACCCTAAATTCCATTTCACCTTTACTAGCTAATTTCAGTTAGAGACAGTTCCTTCCTGTTTGATCTTTGCTGATTCATCTTTTGTTCTTTTTTGTGCCTACCCTAAGGTCTTTCTTACTCTGGGTTTGAGCCACGTTAAATCCTTTCTTGAACAAGGAGAGGTATAAATAAATAAGACTTCTTCTAGTCTGAAACAGAAATTGTTCATAGCTCTAAGAAGAAAAGAGGGTGTATCAAGGAATCTAAATTTCAAAGTTAGCCTTCATTGTCAATATTGGCATCTCATTTTTGTGATTCAACTTCATAATGAATGAAGGATGTTGAATGAACAAAATGTAATCAGGATTATATCCCTTCAGAACAATAAATTATATCCATTTTATTGAATGACCAAATGTAATTATAATGATATTCTTTTAAAATGATTACTTTTAAAAAGAAATTTATTATAATTAATACATAAACATCTTAATTACTAAATATATACTTATTATGCTCTAATGAGTTAAGATAGTAGCACTTATGCTTTGGATGATAAAAAGCTTGACTTTACAAGATACTTTCCCATTCATTATTCCATATGAACTTCATATCTTTGTAAAGTGGCATGTACACACTATTATTGTTTTTCAGGTAAGTAAAGAGACACAGAAAAGTTATTTGACTTGTTCTCACTTAGATGGTTAATGATAAGACATAAACTCCCAATTTCAAATACAGACACAGTCAAGCTGCTCGTCAGACTATAGCTTTAACCACTTAGTTTGCATTAGCCGTTTTGATAGAGATACTTGTTGGCAGTACTAGTTCCACAATTTTTCCCATACACCATATAAGATTTAAGCTACCTACTCCCAGTGAATTCTTTAAAATTAAAAAGCAGTTCATCTATCCACTATCATTTTGTAAGAACTCAAAGTACTCTTGGAGATTTTTAAAAAATCCAACTAAAGTTATACCTGAAAGTTACTGAGTTGTTGCATTCTTTCAAAGTAAATTTCCAGTTATCTTTATTTTTGTTTTGAGAAAGAGTCTTGCTATATAGCCCATTCTGACCTGGAACTCACTATGTATGCCAGGCTGGCCTCAAATTCCCAATCTTCCTGTCTCAGCCTCCCCAGTGCTAGAATGACAGTCATGTGCCATGCTTGGTTCCTATGAACTTTAAGCTCTATGTTAGACAGCTTGGCATCACTTGTGACAAAAATCCCTGAGGAAAAACCTCTTAAAAGGCAGAAAGATTTACTTTGGCTCACAGTTTCAGAGGTTTCAGTCCATGGTTACTTGTCTCCATTGTTTCTGAGACTGTGATGAGGTGGACCATGGCAGGAAGCATATGGCCGAGCAAAGCTGCTCAATTCATGGTGGCCAGGAAGCGGGGGGGGGGGGGAAAGGGCCAGGGACACAAAATACCCTTCAAGGACACACCACCAGTGACCTACTTCCTCCAACTAAGCCCCATCTTCTAATGTTTCTGCTGCCTCCCTACATCATCAGCAGTTAACAACCAAGCCTTTTGCATTTGGCCTTTGGGGGACATTTCAGATTCAAACCATAAGAAATGCTAAGGATAGAATGTTTCTTAAACATCTCTTCCTTCTCTTTTTCTCTCTCCCTTCCTACTGGTTCCTTTCTAAGATTCTATCCATAGACCTCTCCCCTTCTACTCTATAAACTTTCCCCAGGCAATCTCAACCACTCTTGGACTCCAACTTTAATCCACTCACAGACAATCCCAACCTCTCTCTGCTGCCCTCACATTTCTCTTGAGAATCAGTCCAACATATCCAACTGTTTATTAGAAATTTCTACCTAGATAATCCAAAAGCACCCTATATATCTCGCTTTAATTTGTCCTCCCAAACTCACGTGTTGGAAATTTATTCTCCAGACTCATATGTTAATGGTATTGGAGGTGGAGCCTTTAGAAGGTAATTAGGATTAAATGAGATCATGACAGTGGAGCCCCCAGGATGACATTAGTGACTTGATAATAAGAAGAAGACAGACCCAAATTAGAACATTTGTTGGTCCCACCATGTGATGCATTCTACCCTGTTATAACACAGAAAGGATGTTCTCACCAGATGGCATCATGTTCTTAGACTTCTCAGCTCCCAGAAGCCTGAGGCAAATAAACTTCTATTCCTTATAAATTACCTTAACTCAGGCATTTTGGTATAACGATAGAAAAAAAGACGTAGACAACATCTAACACAGAATTTATCTTTATCACACCAAAATCTTGTAAATTCTCCTAAATTTTCTATTTCAGCAAATATCAGCACCTTCTATCAGGCAGCCAAGCTAAAACTGTTACTCTTGACTCCTCTCTGCGTTTCACACAATATACTTAGTAATATTCTTTCTGCCTCATGAATCTACTCTTTTTCACTCTCTCCTCTTTATCCCTCCTACATCTCCTTTCAAACTCCAAACTCTGGGTAGGTCTGCAATAACAATTTTCTATCTTTTTTTTAATTAAAAAATTTTTTTTGTGGTAGTGGGGGCTGAACCCAGAGTCTCATGCTTGCATGCTTTGCAAGTGCTGTACTACTGAGCTGCACCCCCAGCCCACATTTTTACTTTTTGAGACAGGGTCTTGCTAAATTATGCAGACGGCCTTTGGTCTCGAACTTGGATCCTCCTGCCTCTGCCTCCTGAGTCACTGGGATTACAGGCATGTGCTACCGTGCCTGGGCTGCAGTAACTATTTTCTACCTGGTCTCCCAGCCTTGAGCCTCCTCTTTCTCCAACTCTTGTCCTCACACCACTGGCCTGGTTCTCCTTCTAAAACATGAAAGTGATCAAATTATGCCCCAGGTTTCAAAGGCAATGGATCAATACTAAGTTTCTTGGGAATCTACATATTGTTCTTCAAAATCTGGACCTACCTTTCTAGAATTCCTGTTACTTTTTGAACAGTAAGGAGGAGTTTAGCATAATGGTCAAGAACGTAAGTACATGGTCAGAACACCTAGGTCTGAGTCAGGATCTGCCAGTTCCTAGCTGGGGCAAATTCTTAATCATCCTGTATCTCATTTTCTTCATCTGGAAAAGGGGAATGATGGTAGCTATAGTAAGCTAAATCATTGAGTTGGCTCTATTTCTGAAGATTAAGTAAGATAAGACATAACTGATATATTCTAAGGACCCTGTTATGTCTGATAAAAGCACCATCATTATTATCCAGCCACAAGTAAGGAGTTGCTATTCCATGCTCTATAATACCATGTCTGTTATGTTGAAAGAATTTTTCTATCTCCTTTCCTGGAGGTTCAATATCACAGCCTTCAAGACGCAACTCAAAATGTTACCACCCCTGTGAAGTTGTCCTACCTCCTTCAGGTAATTAGTTACTCCTTCCCTTTGTGCTCAGTAGACTTAATAAATCTGCTTACAGTTACATTTGGCATTAGATTTTATACATTTTTGTGCACTTGATTCCTGCAACTGAAATTTGTGCCCCTAAAGGTTAGGGTACCTGCAGAGGTAGCACTTTGGTGTCAGATCCCATCAGATCTCGGAAGCTAAGCAGGATCGGGCCTGGTTAGTACTTGGATGGGAGACCGACTGGGAACACCAGGTGCTGTAGGATTGGGAAAAGCACCCAGCAACCCACTCCCAAAAACCAATCAGCCATTGAAAACTCTACAAATAGCAGAGAAGGACTAATAATAGTGTTTCGCCTGTTGTATGTAGGGTCACTATGAATCAGACACCGACTGAATGGCACCTAACAACAATAAAAGTTAGGGTTATGTCTCATGTTGATATGCATACTCTTCACCCTATTGCCCTGCATAGTGCCTGATTTAATAGGCACACACTACACCTTTACTATATGAACAGATCTTTGTCCCTCACTTTATGGGATATAACAGACTATACTTGCAGCATGTTATTTCCTGGACAGCTTCAGACCAAGTTTTCCCTATCTTTGTGTCTGGGAGCCACACACAAGAATAAATAGCAGACAGAAGCTGCTCAAAATGATATGCTTGGGCCAGGGCTGCAGTGTCAAATTCAAATCTTTCCTTTAGAGTACAGTCTGTCTACAAAATTCCTAGAGGGTTCCATTAAATGAGAAATGTGAACCTTCACATTAAACTACTTATTATGAGGCACTTGAGTAAGACCATAAACACTTTATAACTTTTGAAATCATATTGATCTTCATTCCTTCCAGAACCTAAGTCACTATAAAGCAAAGTTCAGAAGCTCTTTTCTTTGCAAGTACTCATAAAGTGCTAACACTTGTGACATGACTGTATTTTTATTTCCAGCATGACCTAATTATTTATAGACTTAATGTCATTCTGTATCAATGACTCAAAGAAAACTTCCTTTCAATTCTAGTTCAATTCTGTTGAAACAGTGGGGAAGTAAAATTAAAAAGCTGCAAGAAAATTTCACTGAGTATATTAGACTTTTCATGAGACTATGACAAAATACCTGAGGGGGAAAAAACTTAATGGAGAAAGAATGTTTTTGCTCACAGTTTCAGTCTACCATGGTGGGAAAGCATGGTAAAGCAGGACATTTCACCTCATGCCAGCCAGGAAGTGGACAGAGAATATTGGGGCCCTCACTGGCTTTCTCTTTTCACTCTTTTTTTTCCCCCTGGCACTGGGGGATTGAACCCAGGACCTCATGCATGCTAGGCAAGCATTCTATCTCTGAGCTGCACCTCTATCCCCTTTTTCATTTATTTTGACAGGGTCTCACTAAGTTACACAGGGTGCCTCTGGCCTTGAACTCACAATCTGGCTGCCTCAGTTCCCCCCCACCCCGCGCTCCTCACAAGTCACTGGGATTACAGGTGTGCACCTTGGCACCCGGCTCTTTTTTTTTGGCCTTTTATTCCTTCTGGAGCCCCAGCCTATAGCATGGTGCTGTCCACATGCAGGGGAAGTCCTCAACCCTTGATTAATCCGCTTTGGAAATGCCCTGACAGACATATCAAAAGGTGTGCTTTACTAATTTCAGAGAGGCTTCTCAATCCAATCAGGATTAACCACCACAAATCCACCCCTTTAACATTACATCCAAAGACATATCCTTAAACCATTACATCCCAGCCCTGGCTTTCAAAAGGCTCCTGTCCATCCCATAATGCACAATTCATTCAGCCAGTTTCCATGAGTTCTCATAGTCTTAATAGTTCCAACACTGTTCAAAAGTCCAAGTCCAAAGTCTTAGCAATAAACTTGTTTCTTAACAGTTTTTGTTGTTAGGTGCTGTCTAGTCAGGTCTAACATATAGTGACCCTCACAGGGTTTTCAATGGCTGCTTGTTTCAGGATTGCTTCAGGAGTGGATTGCCACGTCCTTCTCCCTTCTTAGCAATAAACCCCTGTAAAATCACAAAGAAAGTTATATGCTTCCAAGATACAATGGGACACAGTAAAAATTCCTGCTCCAAAAGAAAGGAATAGGAGAATAGCAAAAAAGGATCAGAACAAACCAAAACTGAAACTCAGCAGGGCAAATACTAAATCCTATAGCTCTAAGTTCTGCCTCTGGGGCACGTGGTGTTGTGCTGTGATCTCCAACAGGCATGGACAGACCTGCCCCTGTGACATTACTATTTGCAGCCCACATGGCCCCTCCCATGGCTGGCTCCATTCAGTGCCTGCATCTTTCCTCAGTAGATGTTCCATGTTCTGGGCATCTCCAACACCTGGGGTTTCCACTAAGTGTGGGCTTACTCCTCACAGCTTCATGCATTGCCCTCCAAAGGGCTGCCTGCAGAGACTCTGATTTTGTTATGTACTGCCTTGCCTCCCAAGCTTTCGTTTGAAATCTGGGTGGAAGTCTCCATGACCCTGTAACTCTTTTATTTTGTGTGTCTACAAAACCAACATCCTGTGAACTACACCAAGGTCTACTGCCAGCTTGAGCAGCCAGGCACCCCCTTGGACCATGCAGACTCAGTAGACTCTGAGTGCCTAGGTGTCTACGTACAGTGAGATGAAATCTGAGGAAACTACTTCCTAGGTGGTCCTGTGAGAGTTGGGTATTTCAGAGGCACTCTCTTCTCCAGGGAAAGTCTTTCATATGAGATTACTCTTTCATGCCCTTGAGCCTGCCATGAGTAGAGTGTGGCCAATTCCTGAGTCCCAACGAAAAGTACTTAGTTTCTTTTTCCCCTTTCCTCTTTAAGGAAATACATTATTTTTTGAATATTTTTTATTGGTAACTTTTTTTTTTTTTTTCAGTACTGGGGGTTAAACCCAGGGCCTCGAGCCTGCATGCTCTGCAAGTGCTGGACCACTGAGCTGCACCTCAGCCCATTTTTTTTTACTTTTTATGACAGGGTCTCGCTAAGTTATGCAGACCGCCTCTGGTCTTGAACTTGCCATCCTCCCGCCTCCGCCTCCCGAGCCGCTGGGATTACAGGCGTGCGCCACCACGCCCGGCCTTTTATTGGTAACTTTAATGTACAACTTAATGGGTCTCATTATGACATTTCCACACATGCACTTCATTGTACATTGCTCATGTTTACTTCTTAGTTTCTTTTTAATGGTACTAATCTCTTCAGAAAACATGACTTCCTTAGCCCCAACTTTGTCATTGTTGTTAGATGTCCTTGGGTAGGTATGACTCATATCAGTCCTCATGGGGATTTTGATGGCTGATTATTTCAGGATTGCTTCAGGAGTGGGCTGTCACATCCTTCTCCCATTTTTTTGAAGTGCTGGGGATTGAACCTAG
This sequence comes from Pedetes capensis, assembly GCA_007922755.1. Classification (NCBI taxonomy): domain Eukaryota; kingdom Metazoa; phylum Chordata; class Mammalia; order Rodentia; family Pedetidae; genus Pedetes; species Pedetes capensis. Next base: position 128,131 of record VMDO01003159.1, read on the forward strand.
GGCCTCAGAGAGTACAGAGCAGCACTCTACCAACTGAGCTAAATCCCAACCCAGCATCAACTTTACACTGGCTTTTCTGACCAAGCGTCAAGTTTTTCCAAGTCTTTCTGCTCTGTTTGTTGCTCCCAAATCTCATCACAAACCTGGATAAAAGCAGCTAGCAGTAACCACACCACAGCCTGAATGCTGGGCTGCCTTGAAATTTCCTCTACCAGATTAATTAGTAAGTCACCTTTTTTGTTTGTTTTTATTTTGTTTTTTTGAGATAGAGTCTTCCTATGTAGCCCAGGCTGGGCTCAAACTCATTTCAATCCACCTGGCTTCAGCCTCTCGAATGTTAGGATTACATGTGCACCACCATGCCCAGATCGTCTGTCACATTTAAATTCAGCCATCTACAAACACACAGAACATAGAGTGTAGACAAGTTCGTTGTTAGACTGTAACATAAATAGCCTCTAATACAATTCCCAATAGAGTCCTTGCTCCCATATGAAACCTCATGGGTACAATCGTTCTGTGTTTCCACTGGCATTCTGGTCTTCTGTACTCCCACAGAATTTCCCATTAAGTTGAGCTCATAGCATTCTAGGGCTTCTCTAGGTCACATCTCCAAATTCTTTCAAACTCCTCCCACAAATTAGTTCCAAAGACTTGTGAACCACATGGAAAGGTTTAGTCACAGCAACTACCCCATTTCTTGTACCAGTTTTCTGTGTTAGTCAGACCTTTCATTGTTGTGACAAAATACTTGAGAAAACAACTTAAAGGGAGGAAGTGTCTCTTTTGCTCAGTTTCAGAGGTTTCAGTCCATCATGTTGGGGAAGGCATGGCATAGCAGAGCAGTTCACATCATGGTATCCAGGAAGCAGAGAGCAAGAATTCCTACACTAGCTGGTTTTCTCCTTTTTTCTCCTTTTATTCCACTTGGCCCCCAGCCTATCATATGGTACCACTCACATTCCCCCCTTGGTGAATCCTTGCTGGCTATGCCCTCACAGATACACCAAGAGGTGTGCATTACTAATCTCATAAGTACATCTCAGTCCTATAAAGTTGATGATCAAGATTAACGATCACATTGAGTATATTTCATATTCCAACTCACATGTGGTTGTTTTTTATTGCCATTTTGTTTTGTTTTCTAGATTTTTAAAAAATATTATCCAGTCTGACCTGAAACTCCTATGTTTAAAAAATCCTCCTGGCTGGGTACAGTGGTGCAAGCCTATAATCCCAGCAACTTGGGAGGTGGAGGTACAGGATTGCAAGTTTGAGACCAGAGGCAGTCTGCATAATTTAGTGAGACCTCTCTCAAAAAGTAAAAAAACAGGCTGAGGGTGCAGCTCAGTGGTACAGCACTTGTGAAGCATACACGTGTGAGGCCCTGGGTTCAAACCCCAGTAGAAAAAAAAAAAGGAAATCCTCCTCTCAGTCTTCCATGTACTACATGGAACTACATGGTACTACATGTAGTACATGGGACTACAAATGTGTACCATTATGTCTGGCTCCACTCATAGGTTTAAAAATTCAATAGAGTGGTGATTTTCTCAGAGGTAGAAGAACTTTCATCCTAACCAAAAGTAGGAATCAGAGGGGAAAAAAGATTTGATTTAAATAAAAAAGTTGAGCAATATTATCTCTATGCAAAATTTGGCTGCAAAATAGGTGTATACCATACAGTTAATCTGTCATGACAAAAGTAAATTTCTTTTTGTAAGTGAAAAAAAGTATCCCTGTACTAGCTAATTTTTTTTGTACTCTTTAATTTTTAAAGAAAATGTGTTTTGTATTAAGAATGATGGAGATGAAGCCAGGTGCCATGGATCATCCCTGTAATCTGAGCTACATGGGAGGCTGAGGTAGGATGATTATGGGTTTGAGACCAGAGGCAGCCTATGCAACTCAGCAAGACCTTGTCTCAAAATAAAATATTAAAAATGGGGCTAGAGGTGCAACTCAGTGGTAAAGTGCTTGACTAGCATGTATAAGGCCCTAGGTTCCACTCCCCTGTACTGGAAAAAAAAAAAAGAATGATGTAGATGAATATCTACTAATGTTAGAATACAGCAAGGACAAAAGTTGTTATTAAATGGATCTTGGGGATAGGGATGTGGCTCAATGGTAGAGAGCTTGCCTAGCATGCACAAAGCACTGGTTGTAAACTCTAGTATTGAGAAATAAACAAATAGAATCATCAAAGTCTGTAATCCCAGTAACCTGGAAGGTAGAGGAAGGAGGATTGCCAAGTTCGAGGCCCAAGGCAGCCTATGCAACTTGGCGAGACCCTGTCTCAAGAAAAAAAAATTAAAAGGTGGTTGGGGTGCAGCTCTGTGGTAAAATAAATAGAATCTTAATTTTTATAAAAATAGAATATTTGTATGTGTGTATATACAATATATACAAATATATTTGTAATATACATATATGTGATCTGAATAAACATAAAGTAAGAGGATTTCTCTGGTTATATAATTATGGGTCTTATAAATTTCCTTTTTTCTTTGCTTATCTATATTTTTCCACTATAAACTTGCATTGCTTGTGTAAATAGTTATTATAAATAAGAATATGCATTCGATTATAAAACTGCAAATGATTCTTTTAAAAATTGAGACTCTTATCATTTAAATTTACTTACCAAGAGCAGGCTGGGGATGTAGCTCAGTGGTAGAGCACTTGCTTACCATGTACAAAGCCCTGGGTTCAGTTCTCAGCACCACAAAAAAAAAAAAAAAAAAAAAAAAATTTTTTTTTTTACTTACCAAGAGATTTTCTCCTGCAACTCCTCTGTTGTTAAAAACCACACATCTAAAAATCAGGAAGGTAATTTTGTTATTTCTACACATGACTCTCAATCATAGTATATTATTAAAATCATCGTACAGACACTGATTTATAACATTAAAAGATTTTTGAAAATTTGTTCAACAATTTCCTCTAAATGCACTAAAAACCAATTCCAGTTCTTTAAATTCAACATGTGAGTTCAAATTAGAAAACTGTACATTAGAGTGATGCTAAATTTTTCTTCAAAAAAGCAGAAATTTTATAATTTTTCCCTATGCATGTATGCATACACATACATGCCTCTGATAATCATTATTAAAGCAATTATAAATACAAGTCAAATTTAAATGTTCTTGATTCAACTATGTCCTGTGTCTATTATATTTGTAGCATTAATAAGAATCTATGTATAGCTTAGCTTGCAGTTGTACCACTGTGGCATCAGATCCCATCAGATCTTGGAAACTAAGCAGGATCGGGCCTGGTTAGTACTTGAATGAGAGACCGCCTGGGAACACCAGGTGCTGTAGGCTTGGGAGAAGCACCTGGCAACCCACTCCCAAAAATCAATCAGTCGAGCCGGGCGTGGTGGTGCACGACTGTAATTCCAGCGGCTTGGGAGGCGGAGGCAGGAGGATCGCAAGTTCAAGACCAGAGGCAGTCTGTGTAATTTAGGGAGACCCTGTCTCAAAAAGTTAAAAAGTAGGCTGAGGGTGCAGCTCAGTGGCCCAGCACTTGCAGAGCATGCAGATGCAAGGCCCTGGGTTCAACTCCCAGTAACACACACACACACAAAAAAAATCAGTCATTGAAAACCCTATGAATGGCAAAGAAACACTGTTTTGCTTGTTGTACAAAGGGTTGCTACGAGTCGGGTACGACTCGACGGCATACAACAACAACAACAACAACAACAACAACAACAACAACGGTGTACGGCCTAAGAAATAGCTCTTGTTCCCTCTGGGCTTAGCAAATATAGAGACCAGAATTTATTTTGTTTTTCAATTTCATTTAATTTTTTTGCAGTTGTTGATGTTGTTGTTAGATGCTGTCGAGTCAGTGTCCGACTTGTAGCGACCCTATATACAACAGGCAAAACAGTATTGTTAGTGTTTCTCTGCTATTCACAGGGTTTTCAATGGCTGATTGTTTTGGGGAGTGGGTTGCCAGGTGCTTCTCCCAAGCCTACAGCACCTGGTGTTCCCAAGTGGTCTCCCATTCAACTACTAGCCAGGCCTGACCCTGCTTAGCTTCCGAGATCTGATGGGATCCGATGCCACAGTGGTACAGCTGCAGGTGTTGTTGTTAGTACCAGGGGTCAAATTCAGGGCCTCACACACACTAGGCAAGTGCTCTACCACTAAACCACACCCTCAGCCCCCCCCTTTTTTTTTACTTATTTATTTATTTTTATTTTGAGACAGGGTCTCGCTAAATTGCACAGGCTACCTGTGGTCTTGAACTTGCAATCCTCCTACCTCAGCCTCATGAGTCACTGGGATTACAGGTGTGCACCACAGCACCTGCCCGAGACCAGAATTTTACATGAGGTGAAAACACTACCGCAGGTAGAGCTGCAAGGAATCTGGTGGCTGATATGGTAGGATGGGTCCCCACTGTATTCTTGCATGGTATGTAGTTCACCTAGGAAAGGAGAAATGACCTTGGGTTTCCTGATCCTGTTTGCCTCTTCTGGGTAAATAGTTACGTACAGGGCTTAGGTCAATGTTGGCTCAAAGGAAGCACTCAATGCAAGTTAGCCATTAGTAGCAATGATAGCTGTCATGGTAGCTTTACAAAGTTATTCTGTACTTAAAAAAATATTTAACCCTGATTTAATTTTTAGTTAACTATAACCCCAGACACATACTTTTTGCCATCCTCAGACAGAATCTTGACGTATGTCTATACAGTTCTCATTGAGTTAGTGAGGATATACTCATGGCAAGTAAAATTCATTTTTTTGTCTGTTTACTTATCCAATAAATCAAGGTCATGTAAGAGTCAAATTCTCTTCTTTCAGGATGCTGCTGACCATTGCACAGGTTCTCAGCACAAATGAGATGCTGGCCCTGCACATGATGCACAACTCTGAGTCTCCTCTCAGAGTATTAGATTTCAAGTCACACCACCTCCATTGAAGGTGGTGTTCCAGATATGTTTTTACAAAGGAATTCTTTCTTGTATGTTAAATGCTACATACAGAATTTTTTACTAGGTTTTGCTGAAAGAAGAGAAATTGTTAAAGATCTCAGAAGTCTGATGAGTGGAAGATCTAGAAACATTGCATTTTATTGACTCACTTAAGAGAAATCTTAAAGACACTATAAACGTATCCAGAACAGTTAGAGTAGGCTCAGTTACTCTGTTTTTTTTGTTGTTGTTTTGTTTTGTTTTGTTTTGTTTGTTTTTTAAGAAATAGGGTCGCTAGCAGGATGTGGTGACACACAGTAATCCCAGCGACTGAGGAAGTGCAGTCAGGAGGATCACAAGATTGAGACCAGAGGCAGCCTGTGCAATTTAAGAGGACCCTGTCTCAAGATAAAAAATGAAAAAGGGAGCTGAGGCTGCAGCAGCTCAGTAGTGGAGCACCTGCCTAGCAGGTGCAAGGTCCTGGGTTCAAGCCTAAGCACCAAAAAAGAAAAAGAAAAAAAGAAAAAAAAAAAAAAGGCAGCATCTCACTATGTTGCCTAGGCTTGTCCCAAACTGCTGGGCTCAAGTAATCCTCTTCTCTTAGCCTCCCAAGTAGCTGTGACTATAGGCATATACCACTATACCCAGCTCTCAGTTACTCATCATTTTTTGTTAAAAAAAAAAAAGGCAAGACAGACTAGATATAAATAAAATTTAAGCTGGCCACTTATATTCACTTACATAAGCATCTAAATCACACAGTAATCATGACCTTGAACCCTGAAGCTCCCCATAGCAAAAAATCCTTTGAGAGAGCAAACATTAAGTAAGGATTAAAATGGCTTCTGGAGCAAGATGCCACCATGTGACTGCCACTGTGAAAAGGACACACGGCTTGTGAGGGGGGAAAAAAAGATGATCTGCAAACTCATGAAAAAGCAGCCTATACATCTGGGACTTTCTTCCAAACTGCAGATTAGGATATAGGTACTTTCCCTCAGGCAACTTTGAAAAGTGGATCACAGCTCTGGTGTCCCTTGCTGGAGGAGGAACCGAACTGACCTTTCCATCCCTCTTTGTTCTTGACAATGTTCTATCAATAGCCATCATCACTGTCTACTTCTAGCTTTTGACATGGGGCAGAAGGGCAAGGAAGAATGAGGGAGTCACGCAGCCATAGAAGACAGCAGAACAAGGCCTGCCATTCTACCCTCCTTCCCACTCCAGCCAGTGATAAGCAACCAGCTTCTTTCCTTTAACCTCTCTGCTACCCTGCCAGTCATTACAGAAGACATCACACATAAATCGAAAGATCTGGTTGTGGGATGACTATTCCTAAGGCACAAGCCTCTGTTAATAACTCTCTCCAATTTTTATAGTTTCTCCCAACCTTTAGGTTGCATATATGAGGAAAACTACTCTGCTAAATTTATTTTTCCTACATATTTTAACTATTTGAATGTTTTTTTTCCCTCAAAACAAACAATAGAAACAAAGAAATATCAGAACTTTTTGGAACAAGAGAATGTTAACCAGGTGCTGTGGTTTGAACAGGACTTGAGTGTGTCCCCCAAGGGTTTATTTGTTGAAATTTAATCTCCATTGTGCCGTATCAAGAGACTGGAAACTTAATGCCACTACAATGTTTAGAGGTAGGGCCTTTGGAAGGTGATTGGAAGGTAAGGTCATTAGAGGGGAGCTCCCATGATTGAATACTGGTGGCTTCATAAGAAGGAGTGAGATGGGGACTCACAGGTGTGTACTCCTTATCTCTTGCCATGTGATACCCTGAGTCACCTTAAGGTCCTGCCAGCAACGTCAGCGCCAGATGTTGCCCCTTGACCTTGGACCTCTAGAACTGTGACTGAAAAGAAATCTATTTTCTCTATAAATATCCAGCCTCAACTAAGTACTTCAACTACGTATTTCTTTGCTATAATGCAAAATAGACTAATATACCACAGAAACAGAAGAGTTTCCTTTTTATTTTTTCTTTTGTTTTGTTTTTGTTTTTTGCGGTACTTGGGGGTTGAACCAGAGCCTTGCACCTACTTTGCAAGTGTGCTATCACTGGGCTGCCCCTCCAGCCCATTTTTTATTTTTTTATTTTTTGAGTCAGGGTTTCACTAAGTTATGCACGCTGCCTCTGGCCTTGAATTCATGATCCTCCTGCCTTCAGTGGCATGGCAGGCATGTGCCACCGAACCAGGCTGGTGAGTTTCCTTTAATGAAGGCAGGATGCTAACTATAACACAAGGTTTCTCAATCCTTAGCACTACAGACATTTCAGACCAAATAATATTTTTGTGGTAAGGCTGTCCTGTGTATTATAGGATGTTCTGCAGCACCTCTGACCTCTACTAACTAGAAGCTAGTAAAACCTGCCCCAGCCATGACAATCAAAAGGTCTCCTGGGCTGAGGGTGTGGCTCAGTGGTAGAGCACTTGCCTAGAATGTGTGAGGTCCTGGGTTTCATCCCTAGCACAACCAAAACAAAAAAGAAAAAAAAGAAGTCTCTAGATATTGCCAGATGTTCTTGGATGGCAAACCTGCCCCTTAGTGGAAAAGCACTGATACTATGAAACAAACCAGAGTCTTCAATCTGCTCATTCTACCAGGACACACACACAGTCTTTTTTGACCACACAGAAAGGAGTAGACTTTGAGCTTGAACACTGAGAAGCAGAATGCATGAGAACAGAATATCTCTGTAGGCCTCAATTCTACATCTATAAGATAAAGGGATTTTATCAGACAGTCTTAAATATTTTCCAGTTCTAAGATTCTCCACATCTTTGAGTCCAAAATAGAAACAATAATCAGTAAAGGATGGAGAAAGAGGAAATTTCAGGGATCAGTCATTTATACCACACTGATTTCAGATAATAATAACAGATAATGTTTATTATTGTTTACTACCTGCCAGATCACGTTTTAAGCGCCTCACATGAATGTTAACTTTAGGATGACTCACTTATTCATTCAAAACTTCACTAAACAGAATACTGGCTGAACTAAAGATCAAGTTAGAGACTGTGTAGAGAAACAATGTAACCATATGAGGTTCTCTGCCTCAAAGAAAGGATCATCTAGTTAGACTGAAATCTTATGCACCATATTTTCAGTTGAGTAACAATAACAATGATATGACAAGGCAGCACAGAATTCAATGTCCAATGAGTGGTATAAATAATAAAGCTCCATGAGGTCAGGATGGGCAGAGTTGATTAGAAGAGGTTTCATGGAAAAAGTAGATAAATCTTATGCTGAGACTGGAAAAATGGTAAAGATTTCAGCAGGAAAAAAGTATGGGGTATATATGAAAGAAGCAATGTTAGCAAAGATGCAAGATAAGAGTATATAAAATGTTTTAAGGAACACACACACACACAAAAAAATAGATCATCTTAGTTGAAACATGGCTGCACTGTTGTTAGGTGCCTTGGAGCTGGATCCAACTCATAGTGACCCACGTAGGGTTTTCAATGGCTGATTGTTGGGATTGCTTTGGGAGTGGATTGCCACATCCTTCTCCCATTTCTGTGGTGCTGGGGATGGAACTCAGGGCCTCAGCATAGAGAATAATGACAGAAAAGAAGGATAGGAAAATAGGTTAGGACTAAAATAGACATAGGGTTCTTAAATGCACAAGAGTAAGAAAAGACGATGAGGAGGTTTTGCTTTCAGGATTGTCAAGGTAACCTACCAGGCCAAACTTTCCATAGAATAATAACTGTAACTCTCAGTGAAAGATAAAGGCAACAACATAAGGCAGGCAGAAACTAAAAGGAAGCTGACACTAGGAAGAAGAAAATGGCATTGAGTGGGTTTATTTTTATAGCTTTTTTTTTCCCCTGTAGAAAGTCAGTTGTTGGTGTTACTCAATGATAGATAGATAAAAGTCCAATAGAAATATTCAGTCTTATAGGCTTAAAGAACTAGAAAAATCTCTGGGGCAACTGTAACAGCTGAAAATGGGGGTGGAAGTATCTTAGAAAAAGACATAAAGAATGAACACTAAATTTTAAATAAAAACTGAGCTCCAATCTCTGGCTAACTCTTCATCCATCCATCATCCATCCACCCATCCATCCGTCTACCTAAGCCAGATTATAAGCAGTCCAATTAAGGCTAAAAATATTAGATAGAGATCTTACTGGCTATTTACCACAGAGGAGACAGATTTTAAAGTTTGAGTTTAGCTATGTTACCTGACTGATAAAAAAAAAAATCAATACTCTTTGAGAAAATATAACAGAATCCATAATCTCCATGATGGATCATTCAAATTATCCACAACACAATTCAGAATTAGTAGACTATGAAGAAACAGGAAAACATGACTCATACCCAAAAGATAAGACATAAGACAAGCGACCCTGAGGTGGTCCAGATGCTAGCATTAGCAAATGAGGACTTAAGGCCGTTATTATAACAATACTCAAGGATACAAAGAAAGTAAAAAAAAAACCTGTAAAGAATTTAAAAGGTAGGAAATATCAGGAGAAGAATGTTGTTGTTAGGTGGTATTGAAGTGGGTCCAACTCATAGTGGCCCTATGTACAACGGAATGAAACACTTCCCAACACTGTGCCATGCCACGTGATCTTTTTATGTTGAGCCCAATGTTGTAGCCATTATATTTCTTCTCGTTTTGAGTCATGAAACATCAACAAATGGAGGCCCCAGGGGCTTTACTCCATTCCTGTCATTAAGGTTGACTCTACTTTGAGGAGATAACTTTCCCCTAGTCATTTCTTGAATGCTTTCCAGCCTGGGGGGCTTATTTTCTGGCACTATATTTGACAGAGCTTCTCTGCTATTCATAGAGATTTCTTTTTTTTTTAAATTTATACCATCACTTTTATTTTGCATGTAAAAGAAAAAAGGTACATGATAGAAGATATTTGAAAAAGTAACAAATCAAAAACTATTCATAACTTTAATATTTTGGTGTATTTTTTCATACATATATCAATATATGTACACATGATCATAGGTACACACATATCAAGTCACATTGTGTGTCACATTTGTATCTTACATTTTGCACTTCACATTTTTCCATGAGCATATACCTCAGTTATTAACTGCATTTTAAGAACATGATTTTAATGTTTACATAATATTGAGTCATTTGATACCTCACGTTTCTTCTATTGTTTGAGTTTTAGTTCTTCTTCCTTGACTTTTTTCACATTACTTAAAACCCAATATTAAGCATTCCTAAGTTATAAAAGTCACTTAGCATATGAATTATTGGGTCAAAAATAGAAAACATTTTTATATGTGATGTGGATATATTTGTAAATTATTATACACAGATACTGCCAAATCATGTAGAAACTATGCCAATTTACTTTTTTTACTAGTAATGAGTTTTCTACTCTTTTTCCACTTTTGGACCCAAACAATATTAAGCTTAAATCTTTGTCTGATTTGGTGTCTTATTTTCCAAATTTGAAATTCCATTTACTAACTATTGAGTAGAACTTTTTAAAAATTCATTATTGTGTGAGGCATAATGACAACACCTCTTCATTGCTTTGCAGACTGTTGGCCCACAGAAAAGACTCACTAAATTATCAAACACATGCATAGGCACAGTACCTACTGGATTAAAATCATATTTTTCACATTTAATTTGAAATGGCTCTAAGATATTCTTATACAATAATTGTTTTAACTGATCTTTGCTATACATATTGTTGGTAGGTGCCATTGAGTCAGGTCTGACTCATACTGACCCTATGTACAAAAGGAGAAACACTCCCTGACACTGTGCCATGGCTGACACTGTGTCAGTGCTTCTCTGCTATTCGTAAGTTTTTTGAGGGCTGGGAGTGGGCTGCCAGGTTCTTCTCCCATGTTTACAGTTATGGGAATTGAACCCAGGGCCTCAGAGCAGGCAGAGCAAGCACTCTACCAACTGAGCTAAGTTTGCTCTACACGTAGGTTGTTTAAATATTTTCTAAATTTTATACACTGCTTCAATGAAGGTTCTGTGGTCAGAGTTCATAGATTCATAACAATTCCTTTATGATGCAGAATAGCAGTGGAACACCTTGGTGCATGCCTGTAATCCCAGCAACTCAGGAGGTGGAGGCAGAAGGATAGCCAGAAGCAGCCTGTGTAATTTAGCAAGACTCTGTCTCATGATAAAAAAATTAAAAAGGGACTAGAGGTGCAGTTAAGCGGTAGAGGGCTAGCAAAGTATGTGCAAAGCCCTGGGGCCAGCCCTTCAATACCACAAAAAAAAACAAACAAAAAAAATTATAAAATTGCTGATATCACTTGCTTAAAAGATACCCAAATTTAATCTTTTTATAATAATAAACTGTCTCTGTTTTGGTATCTCCTTTTTCATTTATCATTCTTATTTATTTATTTATTTTCATTTATTTTTTTACTTTCCTTCTTTTTTTTTCCTTTATTTTCTTTTGCTTTTAATAGGTATTTCAATGGTTAATTGTTTTGGCAGTGGGCTGCTGTGTCCTATTCCCTAGTCTTAGTCTGAAAGCTCAGCTGAAATCTGTCCACCACAACTGACCCTGCTGGTATCTGAAATACTGGTAGCATAACTTTCAGTATCATAGGAACATGAAAGCCCCCACAGCACAACAAGGTGACAGACACATGGGGGTAGGAGAAGAATAGGACCTATTAAAGATGGAAATTCCAAGGGGCTAGAGATATAGCTCAGTGATAGAGCACATACTTAGAAGCATGAGGCTGTGGGTTTGTTACCTAGCACCTCTGAACAAATAATCAAATAAATAAATAAGGAAATTCTTTACAACAGAGAAATATAATATCTGAAATTTAAGAACTGCTGAATTTGCAAACTGTAACACCAAAGGATAACAAAGAAAAAAGGTTGACAACAATATAACCTTAGTGGTATGTTGAAAAATAACAAAAAATCTAATATACATGTAATTGTGGTTCCAGAAGGAGAAGACAAATAGATGAAAAGTATTTGAAGAAATAATATCTACTAATTTTCAAATGTGATATAAAATGACAAATTCATAAATTCAAAAGAGAAAAGGGGAGTAACAGAAAAACAATAGTAACAAAAATAACAATGACAATAAAAAAGACAAAAAACAAAATGATGTACCTTTAATCTACCATATCAATAATTATATGTCAAAAGACTAAAAATCCTGATTAAAATGCTGAGACTGTCAGACTAGACTTAAATATATGTATTTATAAGAAATATTTGTTAAGTACAAAGACAGATACTTTTGAAAGTTAAAGTATGAAAAAAGATTTATCATGCAAACAGTAATCAAAAGAAGGCTAGAGTGGCTATGATAATATCAGTTAAAATATACTTCAGAACCAGAAATCAAGGAGATATCACAATGATAAAAGAGTTATTTCATAGGAAGATTAACAATCATAAATGCCTATGTATATGACTAATAACAGAGCTTCCATATACAAGAAGAAAAAATAGCTACAATTAAGTGGAGAAATAATAAATCCACAATCACACTGATTTCAATACTTTTCTTTTCTTTTTGAGACAATGTCTCACTATGGAGCTGAGGTTGACCTCTAACTTGAGATCCTCCTGCCTCAGTCTCCCAGGTGCTGATATCACAGGTGTGCACCAATATGCTCAACTGATTTTGACACTTTTCTATCAATGAAACAAACAAAAAATCAGTAAAGATGTAATCAGTATGAATAACATTACCAACTATACTAACCTAACTTACATTTCTCTAATATTACAACAAGCAACAGCAGAATACATACTTCTTTCCTTCTTTCTTTCCTCCCTTTCTTCTCTCTCCTTCCTTCTCTTCCTTTCTTCCTTCTCTTTCTTTTTTCTTGATTGGATCTCTATGTTGCCTAGGCTGTTCTGGAACTTGAGGCTGGCTTCAAACTCTCAATTATCTTACTTCAACCTCCTGACTGGTAGGATTATAGGCATGTGTCACCATGCCTGAATTTTTTCCCCATTACTGGGGAGTTGAGTCCAGGGCCTTGTGCATGCTAGGCAAGAGCTTTCCCACTGAGCTATACCCCTAGATCCACTTTTATTTTGAGACAGCCTCTCACTAAATTGTGCAGTCTCCTTCTGGCCTTAAACCCTTGATCATCTTGCCTCAGCCTCCTGAGTTGCTGGGATTGCAGGCATGTGCCATGGTTCTTGTCTTTCTGTTTTTGTTTGTTTTCTGAGACAGAGTCTCATCATGTATCCCAGAGTAGCCTTGAACTCAGAATCCTCCCACTTTAGCTTCTTGATTGCTAGGATTAAAGGCGTGTGCCACCCTGCCCAATTATATATTCTCTTCAAGAAATTATAAATCTTGAATATTTCCAGCCTTACTAAGTCACAAAAGTAGTAAAAATGATGGTTGGAGATATAGCTTGATGGTAGAGTATAGCGTGCACAAAGCCCTGGCTTCAATATCTACTACCAAGAAAAATAAAGTAGTAAAATAAGTTAACATCATTTGCATACCTTTTTATAGAATGTAAAGATTCAAAAATCAAACACAATAATTAACAGGAGTGTATCACTGATTGGCATACCCAATTCATGGTAATTACATGGTAATGGAAAAGAGTGAACATCAATTCATAATTCAACTCTTTCCTTATAAAATCTATTCCCTTAGTAGGAAACATAACTTGTTTTTCTGTTAAATCTTAAATTTCCCTTAGCAAACAAAATCCCGATAATATGATAGGTAGACTTTATCCAGGTAGGTGGCAATCATGGCCACGCAGGAGCTAACTATTCCCAAGCTAAGAGCCTGAGACATCCAAGGGCATAATAAAGTAGTCAAGAAAGAGCCTTCAAGAAAGAACTAACAATACTTCAGACAGCCTAACAGAAATTATACATTTATCTGCAGCAAAGATATACAGTTAAATCTTCACCTTGCCACATACTAGTGATCTAATTTTGGTCACATTACCAGCACTGTAGTTCTGTTTTTTGGTTGATAAAATGGGATTAATAATATGTGTCTTAGCAAATTCAACACCAGCTTGTGTTACATACCAATTTTGAGGCTAGTTTGAGCTATATCATGAGGCATAGTGTTAAAAAAAAAAACCAATAAACAATGCTTTGGAATTGGGTACATATTAAACAAGATAATTTATGTATAGTGCCTAATGGAGGACCTGTCATGTGGCAGGCACTCAACAAAGCTAAATTTTTAATTTAATTCTTAAGTTTTACTTTGTTTTTAAAAATTAATTAATTAATTAATTAATTAGCTTTTTTGTGTTTGGTACTAAGGGGATTTAACTCAGGGTTAAATTTAGCCAGTGCATAGCAAGCGAGTGCCCTACCTCTGAGCTGCTTCCCGAGCTCCTTTTTTATTTTTTACTTTGAGACAATTTTGCTAAATTACACAGGCTGCCTCTGGCTTTGATCCTCCTGCCTCAGCTTCCTGAGTTGTTGGGACTACAGACATGTGCCGAAAGCACCCAACTAATGTGATTTTTCATTGATATATAACAATTGTACATATAAAGGAGTACAGTGTGATAATCCCATACATGTAGACAATGTGTAATCATCAAATCATGGTAATTTGTCTTTCTACCTCCTTAAACATTTATCATTTCTTTGTGTTGGGAAACTTTGAACTGTTCTCTTCTAGTTCTTCATAAAACATGTAATAAATTATTGTGCATTATAGTCACTCTACTGTGCTTTAGGACATTAGAACCTATTCCTCCTTTCTAGCTGCATTTTTGGTACCCATTATTGAACTTCACTCATCTATCTCCCCTAAAACCAAAGGCTAAATTTAATTGCAGCAAATCAAAGTAGCAATTCCAGTTATCTTTTGCTGATTATAAGCTCTAAGTGGCCCTATGAATTTAAAAATGAGAGTAGTAAGTTAATAATCAGTAAATGCAGTTTATATTTTAGGCATAATATTTCAAAACCAGTAGCCACAAGGAAAAAAAAAGAAGAAGAAAACGGTATCCTTTATATGAGGAACTGAAAACCTTATATACAGCTAACATCAAGAACTCTCTTTTCGCTAAGTGAGGTGGCACATGTGTGTAATCCTAGCATTTGGGAGGCTAAGGCAGGAGGATCACAAGTTCCAGGCCATCCTGGGTTACACAGTGACTATTTCAAAACCCACTCACTCCCCCCCCCCAAAAAAAGATATTTCTCTTTCAAAAGTGATCTCTATTGCATTGGAATCTCCCTCCCTGCCCCATCATCACTGTTCCTAAATTTTACTTTGCTGCTTTCAGACGTTCTCATATTTTATTCTACTCATTTGAGTACTCGTCCAAGTATCTCTTATATTTTTTATGATTCTGTCAACTAAATACCTAGCTAAACTAGCTGAGTGCTCCATATTCTTAGTGTTCATAACTAACAGCAGCATCATAAGTCACTGGTGGAAACTCTGAAACAGAAGCAAAGACATATATATTATGGGATGATATAGACTCCAGCAGCTACTCTACCTTTGTGAGGCATCTCCTTCCTTCTTCCCATACCACCCACTGCCTGGCCAAGAACACTGCTATCTCTAGGCCTTCTCAGAATGGTTTCTTCTTTCTTTCTTTTTTTTTTTTCTTCTCTTTTTCCTTCTTTCTTTCCTTCCTTTCTTTCTTGTGTGTGTGTGTGTGTGGGGGGGTACTAGGTAATTGAACCCAGGGCCTCACACATGCTTTGCAATTGCTCTACCATTGAGACACCATACCAGCTCATTTTTCACTCTCTTTTATCTCGAGTCAGGGTCTCACTAAATTATGCAGGCTGCCTCTGGCCTTGAACTTGTGATGGTCATGCCTCTGCCTCCAAATTGCTGGGATCACAGGCATGAGCCACTACACCTGGCTTGGAATGGTTTCTTCCTGGTAATAGCACCTACACAGTAAGTACCTCATTTCTATCTGACCAGACTAGAACAGTGAGGCTCTTCCCTGAGCCAGAGAGTGGACCTGATCCATTCCTGTAGATTTCATAGCCAGTGGTTTTTACATGTTCATTTTGGGCTTTAGCTCAGGTGGTAGAGTGCTGCTCCACATTTTCTGAAGACCCAGGTTTGCTCCTCAACACCGCAAAAATGGGAGGAAGATCCGGCTGTCCACTCCCCCCCAAAAAAAATCCCCAGTCAGCCATTGAAAACCCTATGAGGATCTCTATGAGTCAGACACAACTCAACAGCACCCAACAACATTGGCCAGGTACCAGGTGATGTTCTTTGAGGATTGCGTGTAGTTGTACGTAAAGGAGATGTAAGGCATTGTTACAGATGACAAAACTGAGGTACAGAGAGAGTAAATAATTTGTTGCTGGATATACAGAGCTGAGATCTGAACCCAGGCAGATCTGACTCAAGAATCCATTTACCCACCTCACTGTTCTGTCCCATGCTATCTAAGCTAGTAACATTCAAATCACTTTTTTTCCAAGGAAGACAGGAATGCTGAACAGAGTATCCCTTAGGAGCATTCCAACTCTGATAAAAAGAACTCTGTCCCCAAATGCTTTTTAACTGAGGTATTGTTTTATAGTGGAATATCCAACAATGAATCCTCTAGAGAATGGGAAATAACTTGTTACCATCCACTGTAATTTTTTTTCAGAGTATCTAAACTTTTCACTTAGTGCTTTCTAATATGCATAACTTAAGCTACCTAGTGTCATGAACATTTAATGGTCTTATTCACCAAATTTTAAAAATCAAGTTATTTTAGCAAAAAAAAAATAATAATGGGTTGCTGAGATAAGAATATTCTGGTGTTAATTTAAAGTAATCTCTTATCTAAGGCAGTGCTTTCAGATGGGGGCAGGTGTTCAGAACTCACTGTTTTGTTTCACTGTCTCATTTTCCTTACTTGGCCTCCCTTAGGAAGAGTTTGCAAATGACCCCAAGGCATCTTTAATGATGCAAGAAAGATTAAACATCATCCAAAGCTAAAGTAGCCACAGCTGCTACTTCCCCTAATGAAAAAATTCCCAGGCCCAAACCCCAAACTCACAAGTAAAGGAACATTTAACAGCAGTCAAATTTTGACCATTTTAAAATCATTTCCCACTTTGAGTCTCTCTCAAAAATATAAATAGACAAAGTCACTGTTGCTACCAATAAGTGGACTCTGCAGTGAAAAACAGACCATGATCCTCTTAAACCATGTTAAAAAAGCAATGCTATCACTAAGTAGAAAAAAAAAATAGCAGCAAGAAAGTGGGAAAGTTTTGGAAACATAAGGCTATAATGTTGATAAACCCAACTGATCCTTTTCTCCTCTTTGACAATTCTCCTTTCTTGTCAAATTTATCAAATGTGTGATCTGCTTCTGTTCTGGCCTGAGGCCTTCCTATATGAGATAATAGTTACCCTTTTTTTGGCAGTGCTAGGTATCAAACTCAAGACCTCACACATGCTCTACCACAGCTATGCCCCTGGCCCCTTTGGTGTGTATACTTTTGTTTTTGTTGTTTTTTTGTTTTGTTTTTTGTGTTTTTTTGCACTACTGGGGGGTTGAACACCCAGGGCCTCACACATACATGCTTTGCAAGTGCTGTACCATTGAGCTGCTCCCCCAGCCCATTAAAAACTTTTTTTTTACTTTGACACTGGGTCTCGCTAAGTTACACAGGCTACCTCTGGTATTGAACTTGTGATTCTCCTGGCTCTGCCTCCCAAGTCACTGGGATTACAGGTGTCATATGCATCCTTAAAGGATGAATTAGTGGGGGTTTTTTGGTTTGCTTTCTGTACAGTGCTAGGGGTAGAGCCCAGGGCCTTGTGCATGCTAAGCAAACATTCTGCCACTGGGCCCTCTCCCCGCAAGCCTCAATATTGTGTTTTTGCTGGTTTTCAGGTACAGGGGAAAACTGTTTAACTTGCATAATAAACCCTTATGTTTCATCCATCATGTGCTTAAAGGGAAATGGTACATATTTAAACTCCTCTTTTGGTCTCCTTCTTGGAGACCAAATGTAATAACTAGAGCTGAAGTACCCACAAGCTCTGACAAAATATGATTAAAAAAAAAAAAGGTTAGGTTCCTGGCACTATAGATCACCAAACAAGCTGTGGTCCATCTCCTTGGATTTTTTCATGAGAAATAAATCAATATGTATCTTTCATTTTTTCCCTTTATGCTGGGGATCATCCCAAGGCCTCCAGCATGCTAAGCAAGTGCTCTAGCACTGAGCTATGCCACCAGACCAATGTGTGTCTTGTTTAAGTCATTGCTATTTTGTGTTTTTTGTCACTTGCAGCTAATCCTGGTCCTTTGTAACACATACTTCTCTACTTCTGCACACTCTTTGTCATTTCAACTAGATTGTACGTACCTTGGGAATATAGGTTCTGATACTGTACAGTACCAAAATACTTTATGACTGACCTAGATTTCAATGAGCTTGTTACCATATAATTTTGGATGGGTTACTTTTTAAGGTATTAGCTGGGGGAGGAACATAACGGTAAAAAGGTCAAGGTAAATGATTCAGTATTGTTAGAATTACTGATTTACCCCTGGTCTTTGTTTTAGTATTGGAAATCAATTCAGAGAATGGAAAAAAGACTTAAGAAAACAGGATATTACTCAATACATAAAAAAAAACCTATTAGGCTGTGTTACTGAATGTAGGGTTTTGTTGTTGTTTTGGATTTATTTTGGTTTTGCTTTGTTTTTGTTTTAGTTTTGATTTTGTTTTTGAGATGAGTGTCTTACTATGTTGCCCAGGCTAGGTCTTGAATTCCTGGGCTCAAGGGATCCTCTTGCCTCAGGCTCCTGAGTAGGAGAAACAATAGATGAACACCACCAGTGCCTGGTTTGCCTAGAGACCTTTTTTTAAATAAAGAATTAGAGTGTGCTTGTAATCTCAGTACTCATGTGGCTGAGGGCTGGGATTTAGCTCAGTTGGTAGAGCGCTGCTCTGCAGTCTCTGAGGTCCAGAGTTCGATTCCCAGCACCGCAAAAATGGGAGAAGGACGTGGCAATCCACTCCCAAGGCAATCCCGAAACAATCAGCCATTGAAAACCCTCTGAGGGTCGCTATGAGTCGGACATGACTCGATGGCACCTAACAACAACAACAACATGTGGCTGAGGCAGGAAGAAAGGGAGTTCCAGGCCAGCCTTTGTTACAGAGTAAAATCCTGTCTCAAAAAATAAAAACAAAACAAAAAATTTTTTAAAGAATTCTTGAACACATGGATAAGTTTTATAACAACTTTATCAATCACACTGGTGTACATTATTAAAGGAAACCATCTTTTCTCTGGAACTCTGGTTTCCATGAGGATAGCTTCTCTCTAAACACATTTTGGGCTTCCTGCCCTTTCTTACTTCATTCAACCTCCAGGAAGTGGACAACTAAAAGGATTGATAAAATTTGGAAGAATTTATCTGGCTCAGCAATTTTCTCCTTTCAGGGACAGGTCTATTCAAGAGAGGACTTTCTGCAACAATCCCCCAATGAAGATGGTCAATATGAGCAGGCCAAACAGTCCCCATCCAACTCTGTTTACTTTTTACTTAGGAACACCTTTGCTCACAATTATCTTACACAAACTTTAGCCTAGATTCCATCTCATAAATCATTAATTTTGAATTAGTGGGGGTTTTTGTTTGCTTTCTGTGCAGTGCTAGGGGTAGAACCCAGGGCCTTGTGCATGCTAAGCAAACATTCTGCTACTGAGCCCCCTCCCCGCAAGCCTCAATATTGTGTTTTTGCTGGTTTTGAGGTACAGGGAAAAACTGTTTAACTTGCATAATAAACCCTTATGTTTTATCCATCATGTGCTGGGAGTTAGGTTCTATCTAATGTCTAAATCATCTCACCAATGAAGCATCAGTCAACAGTTCCCTGGTAACCTGTCACAATTCATAATTTTCCCTAAACATTCAATTTTACATAACAACTGGGGCTGGATGGGCAGGTGTACCCTCTTGCTATAAGGATGTTCATGTTGTCTGTGAAACTCTCTGTATAACAGACATTATAACAGCCATGCATTCCTGCAAGAAAATTCAATGTATGTTGGTTTGTCCTTGCTCTTCTAAATTATAAATAATTTTCTACTCTGATCAAGGAATATAAAATGAAAGAAGGGAGCATAAACATTTTCTAAAGACCCACTTTGGGCAAGGCACTAAACCAAACACACTATACATTCTAACTAAACCCTCTAAAGTGAGTGAGAAAATTGTGATGAGGGAAATTCAAGTAATTGCCCAGGATCATTCAGTGACAGTTCAAACGTATGAATCCAAGCCTGACTCCAAAGCCCATATACATCCCACCATCTCACTAAGCCTTCCTTAAGCCCTGTTACCTGCCAGCTCCTCTGCTATGGTATTGATGACTTAGATCTTTTTTGCTTCATAAGGACTCAACCAAACTTTGTGCCAAACTTCCAGATCTATTTTAACTTCGGTGATGTTTGAAACTACCTGTGCTCTCTATGGTAGACTGCAAAAACATTTTGTAGTTCTTCCTATCGAAGGGTAGAGTCTATTTCCCTTCTCTGATTCTGGGATGACCATCTGACCGCTTTCACCAGCAGAATGCTGTGGAAACAACACTGTGGGAGATCTTAGCCTGGGTCTCAAAAGACCTGGTAGCTTTTGCTTTTGTATTCTTGGAACCATCTATCACCAAAAGAACAGGATCAGGGTGAGCCTGATGGTGGGTGAGAGACCAGGTAGAACAGAGATGAAATCTAGCTGAGGACTGCTCTGCATGGAGCAGTCCTGGCAGCCGACCACAAATGCACAAATAATCATGACCAAGACCTGAAGACCCACTATGCTAGGCTCATCCTAATTGCCAACCTACAGAATTGTAGCAGAATGGTTGTTGTTTTAAGTCACTAAATTTTGGGGTGCCTTGTTAAACAGCAAAAGCTAACTGATACGGCCTTTCTGGTTGAGATTCAGAGACTCCTGACAGTTAAAAATAAATGGGGATAGGCCCAAAGGACAAGTTTACTGACAATGGACTATTTACTCATTCTGCTTTGTGCAAGGCCAGTCTGATTCAATGTTGTTGTTGTTGTTGTTCCCCTCTCGGGGTTTTCAATGGCTGATGGTTTCAGAATTGCTTTGTGAGTGGATTGCCATGTCCTTCTCCCAGATTCAATGTTAGAACTCCCTAAACCCAAACAGTCTAGCTCTTAAAGCTGCTGACACAAACTGGCCCCATCTTCCCCTCTCACGAGTTCCTTTTCAACAACTTTTCAAACTCTTTGTGTCTCCTCATAATACCTACAGCAAGCCTTCCCTGTATCATATGTCCTCAATAAAATTCCTGAATCAACACAAGGGAGACATAATTTTAACCCATAACGAAGCTAAAGCCTTCCAACTCCTTTGAAGCACAGTGTAGTGATGACCTTGGGAATAAAATCTAGCAGCTTTTACAAGTGACAGAGAGAAGCCATACATATTGGCAATACCGGGGCTTCAGTGATTTAATTCTTGAGTTTCAGCTGCTTTGGGTTTGTTTGTTTGTTTGTTT